>WOUI01000614.1:0-13425 GCA_012184565.1 Aspergillus floridensis | reverse complement strand
GGGGGGGGGCGGGGTTCGGCGATGTTTTTGTGGTTAACCGAAAATACATACTGACCGGAGAAGAGGGGGGGGGGGGGGGGGGGGGGGGGGGGGGGGTTGCGTACTCATTGATCCCAATCCAGATCCCAAACACCGCATCGCGCGAGGTCCACGGCGCACTGGCCGGCTTGTCGCTGTAGACAGCCTCAAAAAGCCGGAGCTGGGCGGCGAGGTCGCCCGGGTAGGCCGGGACGAGGGCGTTGTCGATGGTGGCGCCGCCGGCGGCGAGGTTGTAGTTGAGCACGAGGGAGGCGTTCTCCTGCGTGGTTAGGTAGCCAATGTAGTTGGGGCCATTGGTGGTGGTGCCGATGCCTTTCTTGTGTTATTTCTGGTTTGGGTGGTGGTGGTGGTGGTGGTGGTGGTGGTGTGTGTAACGGGGAAGAAATGGCTGAGCGGGGATACACAGACATACCTAAATCCGGATTCCCCATCGGCGCTGCAGCAGACGGTTGAGTACCTGAGGCACTGAACCCGGTTTGGGAGTAGGAGTCGCCACTAGTTGCATGGTTAAAATCTCTTAGTATGCAGTATGCTTTCAACCAGACAACAACAGCAACATACAAAGTGAAGAAATAAGTCGGACTGGTCGTCCCCGTGCGAGGCGATGGCCTGGCTTGAGCCGTGGCGAGCATGGCTGCTATCCCAAGCAATAACTTCATGGTGAGATGAGCTGGCTTATATCGGATATGACGATGAGGAACGATTTTCACCCACGAATGCCCTACATGATGGGTCGCCGCTGTCTTTATATGCAGAGTTCTGGCAGTGATTCCCCTCACCCGGGGGGGGGGCTGCTTGATTGCTATTATCCCGAGACTACCCTGGCCGCTTGCTGCTGCTGCTGCTGCTGCTGCTGCTGTTGCTGCAAGTCTGCACTGCACCCACCACAAAAGGCTGGCACTCGAAAACTGAATTTAACCGGCAACCCAACCACTTGCCAGCTCAATGCCTGCAGCTTGTGTTCCTGGGTGCGGGGTTCAAGCTCTTTGATCTGCAAGGGATCCCTGCAGCCAGGATGGGCTATACCCCTTTGGCTACGGGATGTCCGTCTGGCATGATTGCTTGGATACGGCAGTAACGGTGGATTTCATTCCGTGAAATGTATGTGCTATGCGTCTAATTTTCTATCTCAAGGTGTATGTGCAATTCCCATGGTAGCTGATTCTACAACCGCAGACCCAGCATCTCCATGCCCGCCCCGCACACAACCAGCTTGGCTGCACCCGAGACCTCGTCGTAGATGATATCCAACGACGAAATGTCCGCCACGCAGCTGTACCGCTCCACCGCTTGGTAGATCTGGAGCCTCTCCCGTCCGTGCCGGCAGGGGTCGACGTCGATCCACCAGATCTTGACTTGGTGATCGTTGCCCGAGGACGCAACGACGAACCTGCTAACCCCATCACCGTCAACGTGAACATGCTTGAGGACGCGGACCGTCGTGACGCATGCTGCATGCGCGTCGGGAATGGTCACGGTGGATGTCGCGTCGCTGGCGCCGGAGGTGTCCAGCAGAGTCGCGGTCACAGCGTTGTCGTCGCCACCCGCGACGATCAGCGCCAACGTGGCCGACAGGTCGGCCAGATCCATGGCCTTGATGCTGTTCCAGTGGATCTGGTACCGGTTCTCGCAGGAGATCATCTCCGGCGCAATCGATGCTCCGCGGATGGGTTGCTTGGGGAGGAGTGGCGACGAGATGGTGTAGATTCGCTCGAGAACGGAGGTCAAGTTCCACAGGGTGAAGTATCCATCCGTCGCGGCCGTGATGAGATTCAAGGTGGAGCCTTTCAGAAGGAATCGAGCCTGGGTGAGACAGTTGCTCATATAGGTGCCACTGGCGAGAAGAGTGAAGCAGCCCTTGTCGGTGGACGAGTAATGGAAGATCTAGATTATTAGTACAGCGCATGAGGGATGGGAGGATAGTAAGTACCTTAATGGTCGAGTTGGAGTATGTCAGACAAAGAAGGAATCCATTCTCCGCCTCACCCTCGTCTACTTCTAAAGTATCGAAGCTCGTCACCCGCAGATCGGAATTGGGGTCACTCTTAGGACACTCTCCCGCCAGCATGGTTCCCAGACCAAATCGGGGAATCGAGCACGCCCGCCAGACGAAGAATTGCTCATAGCCTCCGCTGGTAAAGAGGAATTTGCCATCCTTCGACCAGTTCACGCTTTGGATTCCAGTATGATGCATCCGCAACAGCCGGAGGCATTTGAACGCACCCCAGCGGGGCTCTGATCGCGGGTCTTGAGGTGCGAAAATCCGCACGTTGGTGTCTTCTGAGCCAGTCGCAAACAAGGGGGATAGACCATCCGAGTTCTGCGTGGCACACATGTCCTTTACTTCCCGGCCATGGCTTCCGGAGCGCAACGTGCGACTGGCGTCAGGCTGTATCGACAGGGCAGTCAACCCGGACTGAATCCAGATGAAGGATCCCGCCCAAGCAACGTCTTGGCTGGGCTGGAATGCCCAGGATCGCCGGCCTCCGTTACAGTTGTGTCTAGCGACCTCCGTCTGAGCGGACTCGTTCCAAAGCACAAAGTCCATCGGCTGGAACCCATAGAACATCAAGTCTTTGGAGACGTTGTCGATATAAGCGCCTGCTATCTCACAATTGAACGCAAGGGAGGAACAGTGGAGCGTTCTCAAGGAGACCGAGGGGTCCGGGCCTGTTGAAAAGACCAGCTCATGAATGCTATACGTTCCATTCCGACCACAGGTCATGAAATATGGCAGGTCGGATTCTCTATCCCCGTAAAGCGATGCAAATGAAGTGATGAAGCTGAGTCCTTCGCGTCCGTGTACCTTGCATGAAGGCATAACTGGCTGAAGTATTTCTGACACTCGCACGGGATACACAGCAAAGGAGCCAGTCAAGGATCCCAGGGCGAGGTACTGGTCATCATGGATCAAGGCTGCAGTCGACACACCGAAACCGTGGGGCAGGTCAAGCTTGACCCTGTCCACGCATGGATCTGCGCCGTCTGCCATGGTAGCCAAGAACAGATCGGCCTTCTCGGCTTTCGGATAAACTGCGACGAACGACAAAGTTGCAGATTGCTCGGTCGTGCTGGACTGGTAATCGAGAGCGTACAATCCCACCGGCCTTTGGCCAGCATCGACCACTTTGGTGAGTGCTCCGGTACTGTGATCATATAGTCGTATTAAGCCTCGGGCGTTACCCAGGAGAGCTATTCCTTTCTGTGGCAAGCCCGTGATGACTGAATACGAGCGCAAGTCTTCCTCAGCCGTTAGAGTCTCTTTGAGGATATGCTGTGTAGTCGAGTTCCCCGTCCCAATCCGTCCGATTTGGATCTCACCGCGCACGGTCGTGGCGACAAATGAGTCCTGCGAGACGAATCCGAATCCTTTGATTGAAGTCTCGATGCGAGGTTCAGGACTGGAGGCATCTAGCGATGTTGCGATGCGGTTACGGAGATTGGGCAGAATGACATCTCTATCGCCATGTAGTTCGATGGTAAAGCTCTTCACGGCGCCATCAGCACCACCGGTATAGACAACCGATTCTGTGTCGGTATGACGCATCTCAAGTGCCCAGATGTGCTTGCCTGTGTGTTTGCGAATAGACAAAGTCTCCACCAGTTTAAATTGAGGCTTTTCCGTCGAAGACGGGTCCCAGGTCAGGTCCCAGAGCAAGCATGTAGCATCTTCGCCACGCGACAGCAGATTAACTTTCCCAGGGCCTTGCTTGACAGGCAGGAAATGAACACCCCAGATACGGGCCAAGTGACCAAACGCACTCGCAAGAATGGACTCAGACCCGAGCCCATTGTCACCAGCTCCTGCACCGAATCCTGTACCGCGAAGTTCGAACCCATCGGTCGAATAGGCGGGAGTGTCGTGACGGGAAGTACGCTCGCAATCGGAGATGTCCCAGATCCTGACAGTCCTGTCGTCACTACAACTAGCCAGCAGTCGTCCATCATGATCCCCGTGCAAGGAAGGAATCAGAGGAGAAATCTGGACCCCAAAGATCGATCCTTCATGGCCTGTGAAAAAGTGGTGAATTGACCCGGTTGCACTTGTCGAATCATCCTCAGCCAAGAAGCACGACCAAACTATAATCTCGCCGAAAACAGTGCCAGCTGCAACAAGGATGTGGGAGTCGGACAGCGAAAGCACATTCGCCGAATAAAGAATAGACTTGACACCAGCCACAAGTTGGCGGATTTCAATCCGTTTCTCATCGTCAGCCCCGGCCTGCCTGACAAGCTGCACCCCCAAGAGCGCATTGTGGGCAGTCAGCATATAAGCATTTTCGATTTCGCCATCCGTATCAGGCGCGCATCCGGCCAGGATCCAATCCGGCGCGAGATACTCTGGGCTCACAGCTTGTATACTTGCGCTCAGCTCCTGACTGTCGATGTGTAGATTGAACGCTCGTACGGACTGCCCGCCCCACGCAAGAAAGTCCGCATGTTGTTCTTGTTCTGAGTGACCCAGCGCAACGATCCCATGCACGTGGTTTCGTTTGAACACTTTCAGCTCAGCGAGCAGACGCCCGCTTTCTTCATGAATGAGCCGGACATAGGTCCCTTGACTCTGGAGAAGAAGTTTAACATCCTTCAAGACCAGCGCCTTCAGCGCAGTTACCGGGACGCATGTGTCAATGTGCTTAGACGCATATTAGCAGCCAGCCTCCGTCGCCGACGCAAAAAAGAGCAACCACTCACCTCGAGGGAGGAAGTCATTGATGCTACCAGCGCGACACATTGGCTCGCTTGGTTCCAGATGGCTTGTCACTGACCTCTACCTTAAGCGGTGGCTTTTCCCCGCGTGGAGAATCATTTCCTCGCTCAAAATTCCAGAATTTCCACCCATTGTGAGTATGCTTAGGTAAGCCGTGCGGGATGCCCACTTTTCCCTATTGGACGCCGTGGCACGTGATGTGCTGTGTAGGAGGACTGAGGACTCATCTCGTTCATTCATCCCTGAACAGAAACAATGAATCGACCATGTACCTTGCGCAAAGCCTGAATGTAAGTCTGATGTTACAGGCTGCTTTCTCGGATGGCTAGTTTCCTGTGCGATATAAGGTGTTCTACGATTTTCGTCATGTTTCGCAAACCAATTCGCTTAATCTGCTCCGTCGACCGTGGGGTTGTGCTTGACCTTGTCCTAGAGGATTTACAAGCTTTCTGGGAGATTTTCCGTGGGCTCAGGAATTTGACAACTTAGGATGTAAGGCGCTACACATGCTTGCAGAACTAAAACTAATCTAAGACATGCGCGGATTGTTCCGAGGACTTGAAGACACTGATCAACAGGCACAGGGGGTAAGCATGCTGATCACAGTCTCGCTCACAGAGTGCTGGGGGCGCAGTTTTCAAGCAGCAGATCTAGTGGTTTCGGTAAGAGGCCGAGAACTATCCTCTAGGTAGAACTTGAGTAATGGCAGGAATAGTATGGGGGGGGTTCTCTAATTCCATCAGCTACACCGGAGCGCTGAGCATATGCAGATAAAAAGCCCTCCCGCAAGGTCAGATTGACCGCTCAAAGATGTCATCGGCGCCAGTCGCTGCGAAAAGGCACATCCCCAAAGGCGCTGCTTGAACCGATGAGGACAACGAGGTACAAAACTTAATGGCTACTTCTCCTGGATCTCCACATCATAGCCTGCATGAAGGGAAAAAAAAATCATCTCTCGTCATGCATCAACAAGTAGTGGTACCACCCCACCGTTCGTCATGATGTTGCAGTCCCGATACTTTTTTTGCCAAGCAATGCGATGCCAGGAGATCGGGTTCTGAATGGTCCAAATGCGGAGATGGTCGATCACTGCGACCAAAGAACACTGCATCTGTGCGTGCGGTATAGGAGCTTAAATTATAGACCCGCATGGATCTGAGACTCGCAATTTCTCTCGAATACTCAGTACTCAGTACTCTAGCCTTGCGAGCACGGTTTGGTGGGTAATTGCAATATGTAGTCCGAGAGTCTCCTTGGGGCTGGGAAGCACTGAGTACACACTAAAGGTCAAGATTTTCCTGTTCTACACAAACCGGAGGTGAAACCCATACTATTAGGGAGCCATGCAAACCTTGACTGAGTTAGCTTCCAGTCGGTAGGGTCTGATTGCATCGTGCAAACTCTGAATTTGCAGCTTCATCTTCAGTGTATCGAGAGCAAACGATCGATGACATCAGATATGGGGAAGGCGTTCTTCGGATCTCGATGACGTCGCGGATGGGATGATGGGGACGGAGGGTGGTATATCAGCCCTCCCTCGACGGTTTCGCATTTTGTCTTCCCCCTGCTTGTACCTCGAATCATCTTCATAAATTAACAGTGAGCATAATTGAGTGCTCTTCAAATTGCACGCTGTGATTTGCCAATTCTCCCTTCGATCAAGAAGCTTCTTAACAGTATACGCACTTGTAGGCCCGTCGTTGGACTCATTCCTGCCCGACCGAGCTCAACCCGAATCGGGATTAGAGCGTTGTCTCCGCAGTCTCGACGTCACCAGCCTCCCTAAAGCGTTGCAATCACACCCACTTCAATTCTCTAGTGCTTCTATCTTGCACCGCTTGCACACCGCAAGGGGAGATCCTCAGGACCCAGAGCGCCAGAGTGTCATCGATCCCTCCTTAACAGATCGCTTAACCGGTTAGTGCCTCGCTCAACCCACGGCATTTAGTCGATCATTAGCCCACTAATCCAGATCTCGAACAGGTTGCAGTTCCCACCCATCCTTCGTCGGTCTCTCTTCCGTCGCATCCCGTCGCACTCAGTGCCACACGTCACTCCTGCGCAAAAAAAAAAAAAGGCTCTATCTTAGAAAGGATCCCGACCGTCCGATTCTGCTGCATTCCTTTTCCGCGATTCCTTCTCCTCATATCTTCACTTTGCCCTATCCTTTTCACTTCCCTTGAGCTTTCACAACAACAGCGAGCAACCTCGTCACCATGCATCGCACTTATTCTATGCGCCAGTCGCGCGTTCCCACCGCCTCGCAGATCGAGAATCCTCCCCCGCCATTGTCCTCCACCAAGTCGAACAGACTCTTCGGAAAGGGTGGCTTCGGTGCGTGTTCTTCTTTCACTTCTCATGGTGGACGCTCATCCTGCTAACACGATTAAGGTGCAGGCCATGCCCTGCGCAAGAACGCCGCCGGCGCCTTCGGGCCAGACCTAGCCCGCAAGCTCTCCCAGCTGGTCAAGATGGAGAAGAACGTCATGCGCAGCATGGAGATGGTGTCCCGGGAGCGCATGGAGACTGCTGTACGTTGTCGCTTGCATGAAAGTTCCTGGTCAGTACTGTACTGACAACAGCAGCAACAACTCTCCATCTGGGGTGAGAACTGCGACGAGGATGTGTCTGACATCACCGACAAGCTCGGTGTCTTGCTCTACGAGATTGGAGAGCTCGAGGATCTCTTCGTCGACCGTTACGATCAGTACCGTGTTACCATCAAGAGCATTCGCAACATCGAGGCGTCCGTCCAGCCCAGCCGTGACCGTAGGTTTCTTTTTCCCAGTGCCCCAGGAGTCGGATTACTGATCGTGCAATCACAATGCAGGCAAGCAGAAGATCACCGATGAGATTGCCAAGCTCAAGTACAAGGACCCCAACTCTCCCCGCATCGTCGTCCTGGAGCAGGAGTTGGTCCGCGCGGAGGCCGAGTCGCTCGTTGCCGAGGCCCAGCTCTCCAACATCACTCGCGAGAAGCTCAAGGCCGCCTTCCAGTACCAATTCGATGCGCTCCGCGAGCACTGCGAGAAGGTGGCGCTAATCGCCGGCTACGGCAAGCACCTGCTGGATCTGATCGACGACACGCCGGTGACGCCCGGCGAGACTCGCCACGCCTACGACGGCTACGATGCCAGCAAGGCCATCATCCAGGACTGCGAGGAGGCGCTCGCCAACTGGGTCACCTCCAAGGCCTCGGTCAAGTCCAACCTATCCACCCGCTCGCGCACCCTGTCGCAGCGTCGCCGCGAGGGCGTGAACAAGAGCCGCGAGGGCGTCGACCTCTCCGGCCAGGACCAGCCTCTAGGCCGTGACTCGTGGGTGCCCGCAGACCAGCACTCGTCCTACCACCACGATGTAGAGGATGGCGAGGAAGTCGCCAGCACTCTGGACGGTGAGACTCGGGGTCGGGAGGAGGAGCGAGAGCCCGAGACAGCCGTCTAGAGAGGCTGCTGCTTTCCACTTACCGAAGAAATCTGGTTGATATCATCACGATCATTAAGGTTCCTGGAGTACACCACTAATTGTGATTTGGTTCTCATCGAGATTCCCGCTTGATGTTTTGTTCTGCCTTGTCTGCTTTATCCTCTTTTTCCTTTTCACCCCCGATGGATTACTGATAATTAATCGATTGCGATGACGATTTCTATCCTGCCAGGAAAAAAAAAAGAACATAAAAACCAGTCGTGTGTCCGCCAGAGGGGTGTGAATTTGTGTGTGGGGGCGCACACGTCTGCGATGATAGCCACAGGGGGGTATGACTTTTTTTTTCCGCGGGCGTCTTTTTCCCTCTACTGTCCTAATCGACTAATGTAATACTATACCACTTGCCCAAGTTGACGGTGATGGGGAGGTACATGTTTCACGTCTGTTGTGTTCCGTCTTGATTGTAGTCATGTTGTTTAGGATTTGAATAGTAATCGATTGACTTGCGGTCGTTTTATTTGAAGGATGGTATTGTAGTAGATTGGTCAAGAGAGTGGTGAACCCATCTCTTCCAAGGCTGGTGAGTCTAGCGATCGAAGTAGATTGCCCACTCCCCTAGAGCCATGAAAACGATAGATACCCACCAAACTAGCACCGCATCTCCCTGATACCCGAATAGCGATAAAACGACCATCCCGGCCTAAGAACCGCCACAAAACCTTGAATGAGAATGCATGAGCCCTAAGCAGGACCTCCAACCGCAGCATCACCATCTACACCAACCATCCTCACAGACTGATACCACCCCCACAACATACCGTATGGATGGGCCGTACAGCCACAACCCCCACCACAACCATCCACTACCTCCCCATCCGCTGACCTGAACAAGAATCCCCACCACCATCCCATCCAAAGATGTAACCCACAGAAGATAGCCAAGGTTATCGATGATTCCCCCCTGGCCCGGATTCCAGCCATCCGCGGAACCAGCTCCATTTCATGGATGAGCACTGCCATGGAGTCAGACGCATACAGGTACAAACCTCGATTATCCCGCGAGATCCCTGTTACTGTATTGAAGCTCTAGGTCGCATATCTTTCCTGTATCCCTTCCCCGCTCATCCCACTATTTATAGCCCATGCATTGACCCAAGCATGAAGGTGCTGTTCTCGCTCGGCACATCACGCCAAAAGGCATGGGACTTGGGGTTGGTGTGGGGGGTAATATACGTGATGGGTGGTTTGGCTGGTTGCTGCTGCTGCTGCTGCTGCTGTTGTTGCTGCTGGTCGCTGAAGTTGAGGGCTGTAGGGGTGGGTGATATACTGTAGTGGCCTATAGCTGAGTCCAGCGTGATATAAAACTAGACATGGATCTGCAGAAATGCGTCGAGGACCAGATTCCCTAGCTTTGCGTTCTGGTAAGGTGTAGCTATACACTAGATCATCCTGCTCCGGTGGAGCTGGCTTCCGTCGGGCGGTTGGTGGTTTGGAGCAACTTGCTATCGTCATGTGGGATCGTTCGGGGTGTAGTTTGTTATTTCATGGTATGGTGGTTCAGGTGCAGACTTTTGAAGATTGCCTGGGCAGAGTTGTACCGGTCCTGTGTTGGAAGCGAAAGATTGTTGATGGATTTTCTGAGAAAGGGAGGTTGGGATCTACTTTGGGCTCATGGAGTGTACTGTATCAGAGAGATGCGAAGTATCAGTAAACAAGTTCGAATGTCTATATAGAGGCACGTCCTTACACAACCTGAGTCATCTCTCGATGCCCAGTATACATTGACTGATTCTTCCAGGCATGGAAGTATAGCGGTATAGCCAAGACCAAGATAGTAGAGATACTCACCTCAGTAACGCAGGCCCGGGGCAGACAAGAGTCCACTCCCAATCCGGCAGCCCATCCCCGCGATTCTACCTCCAGATTCCTCAGGCAGGAATGCCGAGTGCGGGTGGTGTGCGCCGGCCGAGGTGATGTCAGTCACCTGCATCGGTCACACCACTGCAGAATGGACCTCCTTCCTGCCCTTGAAGAGATCGAGGATCATATATTCATCGCCTACAACTAACCGAGTACTAGTCTAGTGCAGTGCACGGTAGCGAACACCTCAGCTGAGTACTCCGTACCCCCCGCCCCTCGAATCACCTTTCGTTTGAGTAAGGTGCAGGGGTGCTAGTGCAGAAGTACCGTACATTACATGTAGACCACAGTGCTGAGTTGTTGAAAACCGACCAGCCAGATATCTCCCCCGTGGGGGTGCTAGAGTTTGGTGTGATTTAGGTTCATGATGGCGCAATTCCTAATGGGGGTTGCACTCATAGACTATCTTAAGACGAGGCTATAATTCCCTCCAATTAACGGAGTTACCTAGTGTGGGATTATTGGACACCGAAAACTGAAGCAACTCGTTCATTGAAGATTTGTTCATTGGGCTCTTCTTGTTCATTCATTTCAGTCTGGTAAACCACTTCCCCCCTAAGTGCCCAGGTGTGGCCGGCTTCAAAGCGCCATCTCATAGCTATAGCCCATACGATAAATGAAGATGCGAGGTTGTACGTGCTCGGGTCTCAACTCGAAAACAACCAAAAAAAAGCCAATGTAAACACCCCATATTCCCTGGACTCCGATTTGCGCGTTGGATGGAAACAACGAAACAAACAACACAGACATAAATGTATATATAGAGAAAAGAAATAGCAAACGGTCACAATCGAGGCTTCCTGATCCTGATCCTGATCCCCATCCCGCTCTGATAGTAATAACCCGGAAATGTTCAGTAAACGACACACGTGTATATGACTGGCCTTCATATACCGCAACATGATGATGATGAGAATAAGCGTGGGTTGCGTGCACACTAGGTAAAGGATATTGAAAGAGAAAATCAAAAGGTCATTACATCGTCATCCGACTTTCCATCCTAGGATGGGTCCCCGGCCTTTCGAAGCGAAAGGTATGAGAAACATACAAATAGATAAAAACAGATGCGAAGAAGCACGGCGTCAAACGGAATCCTCGAACTAATCAAGGCGCAAGGGACTCGACATGTCGCGTGAGTGGAGAATCAATAAGTAGGTTTTATGCGGTTTCTTTTGATTTGACCCGATTCAGCTGTCGGTGCCCACCCCCTTCTTTTTGGGCTGGATATGTTTCTGTCCAGGGCCGGTGACGCTGGATGGTTTCGAAGTCAAGGCGCTGCTGTCGGTCGGGGGCGGCGCCAGCCGGGTCGAGCTGGATTCGTGCTTCTCGGTGAGCAGGTTCTTCAGCCATCGGTTCTCCATCTCCAGCTGGGCCACGCGAGCCTCGAGCGAGGCGTTCTTCTCGGTCGTCTCGCGCACGGTGCGTTCCAGCGCCTGTTCGCGTTGCTTCTTCTTCATGCGGAACCGAGCACTGGCGGCCGTGTTCCGGCGGCGGCGGTCTTCTTCCGCGGCGCGGCGGACCCCCTCTTCCTGATTGAGAGCCGACGCGAGGTGGTCGCCAGGAATCTGTGTGCTGTATTTGGTGTTGGTGATAGCACCGTTGGGAGGTGATATGGACGAGGAGACATCAGATGGAGTCAGGGCCCCGGGGACCTGCGCCAGATCATCTGGGGGCCCATATGAGATAGGTGGGTAGAGTGGGTGAGCTGGATAGGAAAGCATTTGATCTGTTGTGAAGCTGTCAGCACCAAGGTAGAGGTAGAGGAGAGGACGGCAAGCGATAAGATAAAAAAGCCACAGTGGAATGGGGGAAGGGGGGTGGAAAGGAACAATGGAAGCGGAAGCAGCAAGATATGGGGCACATGGAAGGGGATCTTGGTCCGGTACCACCAAGGGATGAGAGCTTGGCTTAAGGGTCCGTCACTGACAAGGTTCCCGACGTTGTCATTGGTGTGGATGATTGCGTGCTCACATAGAGCATTGCACTCATCACCAGACAACCAAAAGTCCCCGGAATTAGATTGGTCAAAAAATGAGCAGTCAGAACAGCAACAAACCAGTGCACACGAGGAGGGTGATGATTGCTTTCTCCAGAGGACTCAAGAAATCACCCTCCCGCAATGCATTGATCATTGCTGGGTCCAAAACAGCAGTAAGGGGAGAATGGAAGATAACAACAGAGAAGACAACAGACAGGCACGAGGCGGTTAGGAAACGGAATGGCAAAGCCACGGAATCCCCATCAGGCAGCCAGGTAATACAATCAATCAATCAATCAATCACTCGATAGTAATGGGTTTAAAGCCCCGTCGGTTTCCCAGAAACAGGAGGCAAGCGTTTGCTGTTACATGCATTCCGCAGCAGCTCCAGCATATCCCATCGGAGAGCCGTAGGGCCAGAGATTGGGAAAACGAACCACAAAGCTTGAAGATGGCGCCAACAATGCAACAATGAGAGTCATTTATAAAAAGCTCCAGGTTTCCGACTTACCATAATGCGGATATCCTCGCACATCGATCGGACTGCGCTCGTCCTCAATGCTGTCATACGAACTGACGGAAAGGCCGCCCATCCCCTCGGTCTGGTCGTAATCCATATTCAGGTTCTGGAAGGAGGCCAAAGCTGTCGATTCTGCGTCAAAGGAGTACTGTCGACTCTTGGCCAGGTTGGGATCGTGTCGAGAGAGAAGAAAGTTGAAGTTTTCGAGCCTATCGAAGCTCGAGGCTGTCCGCTGAGCGAGGGTTTGCTCATCTGACATTTTGGCGGTGGAGGGCTTTTTAGAGGATTTTTGGTCTCTCGTCCTCTAAATTAGGTTCTCTGTTTTTATTAAAATTGTTTTGCTGGACCTAATGACTTTGCCCCCCAAGTATGCTGGGTGGCTTGCTTTTTTCCCTTCCCGAGCCAACAGAGAGAGTGATAGATGACCACCAGAGCCAATGTCGGACCCCGGACCAGCACGGTAAAAGAGGGGAGAAATCGGTTTTGGGTAAAGAAGAACAAATGATGCAAACAGTTAAAGAATAATTTTAATTATTTTTTGTTCTGTCTTTGAGCTGGAAGAGGCAAATGTTGGGGGGTGACTTATAGCAAAGATAAACTGTTTTGCGCATTCACTTTACCTATGATCATGGCATGGCCCGAGGCGGCTAGCCACGTACGCAAAGAGCACGAGTTAATGGACGGGAATAAGACACAATTAGCCTAGCTGGGTGGATCAAACCAGGAGGAATAAGAGGGGGGAAGGAGGGGGGGGGCGGGAAGTGGGGGGGGGGCGTTAGGCTGGTAGTAGGAGGGGCAGGATCACACAACAGTAGGGGGGTAGTAAAAGGA
>WOUI01000613.1:0-13435 GCA_012184565.1 Aspergillus floridensis | reverse complement strand
ATTAGTAATATTATAAAAAATTATAGAATAAAAAAATTAATTAATATAATAATTATTAAATTTATATAATAAAATATTATAGATTAAGAAAAAATATAAATTTAGAGCTGGTTTATAATTACATTATTAAAAATATATTTCTATATAACATATCTATATTATTTACTTATTTAATAAATAATAAAGAATTCATACAGCTGTATAGTTTCGAATTATAAAATAAGTTATATGATTAGATAGTATATATTTTATTCTTTAATCTACTAAATAATTATTTATAGTTATAAAAATATAAAATCTAAGTTTTAATTCAAAAAAGATCTTTTGAAAATAAAAAATATAATATTACTCCAATAGCTTTTTTATAATTAATAATACTTATATAAAACTTTATTATTTTTGTTAAAATAATTTTATTAAATAATTTAATAAAACAGCTGTAAATTTTTTTAAAATATAATATATAATTTTAGAAATAAATTTAGAAATAAAATAATACTATATAAAAATCTTATTTTAAATAATAAAATCTATTTTATAAAGTTTATCCATAAAAGATAACTTCTATACAATATTATATATTAATATTTTATTTATTTTTAAAAACGTTTAAAAAATAAAATAAACTATATAGTTTTTAAATAATAATAAAACCATAATTTTAAAAATATTATATATAAAATAATTTTTTAAAAATCTTAAATAGCTGTATATTACTTTATATAAATATATTTTATCTATACTATTAATTTTTCAAATAAAAGAATAAAAAATATTATTATTTATAATATTATAAACAGCTGTATAAATTCTTAATTAAAATTTATTTAATTATTTTTTTAATTTAATAATAAATTATTTAAAGTTAATTAGCTGACTAATTTTTACTAATATTATATCAATTATATAAATTTTGTTTTATTAGTTAATAACTAATAAAAAACTATAATCTATTAAAATCAATATTAATATATAAAAGCTTTATAATAAAAAATAGAATATAATTAACTTTATAGTTTTGTTGGCAGCCCGGTTCTGCCACAACAGGCCGCCTACAGCGGGTTCTGCCACCGCCCGGCTAGGCCGGACTATCAAATATATATATATCTGTGTAGTTAGAAATAATCAACTATCTATAAATTACTATAATTTCTGCTTCGGGCGATCTTTAATAATTAATACTAATAGTATATCTAGTCAACAATTCTCAGTTTATCTAAGAATCTAATATTAATATAGTTATTAATAAAAGTATATCTAAATTAGTTTATCTATTTAAAACTAATACTTCGTCCGGTAGAATACTTATAGTATTATTAATAAGTTTTTTTTAATCTTTTTTTTTAATAATACTATTTTTTTTTATTTTTTTTATTTATTTTGATTTATTAATCTTTTGTCTATTATTACTTATCTTAAATTTTATTATTTTTATTATTTCTAGAAATAATTATACTGCTATATAGTATCTAGTAACTAACTTCTTAGTATAGATTTTTATTACAGCTGGTTTTATAATAGATTATAAGAATATTTAAATCTTAAATTTAATAATTAATTATTATTTAAATCTGTAACTATCTTGATTAAAGATTCTATATTTTATATATTAATATATTTAGATAATATTATCTAGACTATCTACTATATATTCTATTTTATTAAAATAAATTATAAAAATATTCTTACAGTAGTAAGAATAATAGTATTAAATATACTACTATTATATATATTAAAAATCTATAATAGTTAAAATAAAAAAGATAATTATAATTATTTGATTAAATAGATTAATAAAAAATTATTTAGAATAATAATTTAAAAATTTAAATTTATAATTATATTTTTTGTAATATATTTATTAATTTTAGTTCTAATATCTTTTATAAAATACCTAATATCTCTTAAAAAAGCTGAAGCTGATATAATTTTATAAATTAATATATTTCTAATTTTAACTATTATATTAGTTTTATTAATTTTTAAGCTGATATTACCGATCTTTAAATTTATACTAGTAATATTAGTTAAGATAAAACTAATTATATTAAAATCTATAATTATACTAAAACTATTATTAAAAATTAATTTATCTTTATTTTCTATATAATATTTATTTTTAGATTTTTTTATTAATAATAATATAACTCTTACACAATCCTTCTCTATATAAATATAGAATAATAAGATTAATATTATTAATTTTTTTATACTATTTCTAATCAATCTACTAATAGATTTATTAATAAATATATTTATTTTTTATACAGCTATTAGAATTATATTAATAATATTTATAATATTAATTTTTTTAGATATTAAATCTAATATAGATTAATTTAGATTTAAACTAATTATTAAAATATTTCCATATAGATCAAAGTTGCTAACTGTAATTTTACTATTTAAATAAAAATATAATATATTTATATAAATATTTAAATAATAAATAAAAAAATAACTGATATTTAAAAAATAAAATTTATTTAATTATTAATATAGATAATAGTAACTGTACTTAATACTTATAAATAGAAATATAAAAAATATAATAAAAAAAATATAAAAAAAAACTATAATAGTAAATCTTTTTTTTTATTTTTATTCTTTCTATCTTTTATTAAAATAGTCTGTAAGTAGTGACTAATATATAATAAAAAATATCTAAATATTAGATATTTTTATTTTTATATATCTTTTAACTAAAAATATAGAAATTTTATTAAATATAATAAAAAAATTTATTACTAAACTGCTTAAGCTTTCTATATATATCTAAAAATTATCTTATTTATAAAAAATAATATAATAATAAATTAGAATATAGATATTTCTTTATAGAGATATAAATATATAATAGAAATAATAAATTAATAAAGTCTGTTAAATTAGATTTATTAATTTTAAAAATATTAATTATCAAATAATTATAATTAAAAGATATTAAAAAGTACCAGACAGCAAGTTTTAAAAATAATTTAATAATTATTAGTATATAATAAAAGATATTTACTACAACCGATCTTCTATTATCTATATAATAAAAATTTCAGATTTAATAAAAATATATAATATTATAAATAAAAAAAATAATAATTAGAATATAATAATATATTAATTCCAATCTCTATAAATAGATTAAAAAATCTAAATAAAATATTATTCTAAAGAAATTCGGTAATAAAATAAATATCTATTTTATAATTTAGAAAAATAAATAAAATCTAAATATAAAAAATAAAATCTAAAATTATATCTGTAATAATATTTAATTTTTTTAAAAATATAATTAATATAATTATCTATATAACTGATTTAATTATAAATCTAATAATTAAAATAATATTTAATATTATAGAAAATATATAGATTTCTATAATTCTTATAATTATAATCAGAATAATTAAAATAATTAATAAAATAGTAAATAAAATAATTACTAAAATTAAAATAATTAATAAAATAGAGACTGTAGAAAAGACTATAACTATAAAAATAAGAATTATAAAAATTAAGAATATAATTATAGTTATTATAGTCAGAATTATTAAAATAATTATAACTAAAATAGAAAAAAATTTTAAAAAGTTTATTATAATAATACTAATATTAATAATAATAGTAAAAATTCTTATAGTAGATATTCTTACTATAGTTAAATTAATAGAATATATAATAAATTCTAGAATATCTAAAGATATTATAAATATAATAAAAATAATAAAACTTACTATTTTTATAATAACTATAATAAAAAAAAAGCTTTTAATTATTATAAATATTAAAATATATCTTACTCTTAATATTTAGATTATTTAATATCTTTTATTTTTAATAATATTATATATATATATATATATATATAAATTATTACTTATATATATTTTATACAAATATAGATTTTAAAATTTATATAATTAATACAGATAAATTTTTTATTATATCTAAATCTAAGAAATTTTTGAAAAACTAAAAATATATAATTATAAAAATCTATATTAGTAGTAAAATAGATACTATTTACCAAGACTCTGAATATATTATATTAATAATTAATAAAATCTAGCTTATAGTAAACTCTCTAAATATTTTTATAGCTAATATAGAATATTCTATATATATTTAAAATATTAAGTAGAAATTTAATAGTACTAGATATATTATATTATCTATATTTTTTTATTAAAATTAATAATAAGTTGATATTAATATTGTTGGATTTGAAGGGTTTCAGTTTTGATTTATTAAGTCTTTATTTACCTCTCACTTTTCCATATAAATTTAGTGTAAAAGTAAAGTGAAAATAAAGTAAAAATAAGATTAAAGTAAAAGACTATAAAATCAGAATAATCAAAAATTAGATAAATAAAAAAATAAACAGAATATTAAATTTAATATATAATTATTAGATTGAAATATAACTGATTTAGTTTATTCAGAAGAATAATAGGATATATTAGACTATTTAATCTAAATCTTTTTATTTACTAATTTTCTGAATAGAAAACTAGAAATATTTAATAAATATAGAGATAAGAATACAGGAATAGAATAAATAGAATAGACTAGAATAATAGCTTTTATTTAGATAATTAAATTAAAAAGACTAGAATTTAGAATTCTTATATCTATATAATCTACCAGTTTGATATATCTCTATAGTTTTAAAAAAACTACATAATTTTTATTAAAACTAAAATAAATAGACTAATAAATAAAAAAGTAAATAAAATACTAAAATAAAAAAAAATAAATAATTAAATTTTTATTATATTAAATTACTGAATAAATAATTAGTATTTCTGACTATTATATTACTTAGTCAGACTATCTATTTTTATTTTATTAATTAAAATTTAATAAATATTAATAGTTTTATTTAAAGCTTTCTATCTAAGCCAGTAATTTATAATATTAATATATTTCAGACTAGTCTGAAAAAAAAATAGGATATATTAGTATTTAAACTATTTAGAAATTATTATATAATATTAATAGATAGTATTTAGAATTAAATTCTATTTATTTAAAAAATTATCTCTATTAAAACAGTTGCTTGGCTGCAAAGATTAGAACTAATAATTTAACTTTAATAATTAAAAAAGTTATATAATATTATTTTTTACTAAGCTAATTAATTAGTCTATTAAATAAATAAATAATATACTCTATTAAACTAATTTAGTCTAAATTATTAGTAAAACTAGTATTACTAACTATATAAAATACTATTTAATTAGAACCAATACTATATTTAATAGCTAGATTCTTTATTTTTTCTAAATAAAAAATCAAATAGTCTACTTTTCTAAGATATTTAGAATTTAAATTAATCAGATATTCTGCAAGCAGCTGATATAATTTAGCTATATTAGATCTAGTTCAGACTATAGAATATAGAGCTGATTCTATTTTTTATTAATATTTATAAATTTAATTAGCTGAGACTTTGAAAAGTAGATTTTTAATTAATATTTTATTTAAAAATAGAGACTTAGAGCTTTATAGATATTTTAAATTAAATTTATTAATAATCTTATTAATATAATTTAATTTAATTAATTTAGAGTTTTCTATTTAGACAGTTATATAATATCTGAATATTTAAAAATAATATAAATTTATTAAGATTCTTTATTTTAAATAATATCATTAATTCTTACTTAAATTTATTAAATTTTTTATAATTTAATTAATAGAATATAAAAATTATATTATCTATAAAAATTAATAGAATAAAGATTTTATTAATATAGATATATTAATTTTTTTTAATAAAATTAAGTTTTAGGATTTCTAATTTAGCTTTTAGTATTCTTTATTAAAATAATAAAGAATATTTTAATCTATATAGAGCTTTTCTTAATAGACAAATTATTTATTTATTTTCTAATCCAGAAAGTAGGTCTATATAGATCATTTTCTTAATAGAATTATTAAAAAAGACGGTAACAGTATCTAACTAGTATATTTTCAGATTAAATATAGTAATTAGAATTAAAATAATTTTTATAAATCTAGCTATAAGTATATTAATATATATTTTCAACTAATCAGATATCTGTAGATTATTCTATATATAAATTTATACTTTAAATCCTATTAGATAATTTTTATTATTAAATTTATAGATTTATATCTATTTTAATAAAAAGATTTCTATATTTATTATATTATATATTAAATATATAATCTAGATATTTAAAATATTCAATTAATTAAATTTTATTTTTAAAATCTAAATAAACTAAAATCAATAAAGATAATTTTTTACTTTTTTTTAGTTAGTAAAAGATAATAGCAGCTGAGATTTATTAATATAAGAAATTTCTTTTTTATTAATATAATTAATTATTATTTAAATTATTTATAAGGCTAGTTTCTTTTTAAAATAATTATTTTAATTAAATAATTTAGACTGATAATATTTTAGGCCTCTAATTAATTTAATATCAAAAAAATTTTAATAGTTTTTAGATTAATAGTAGAATTATTAATAAAAACTCTAGACAGTAAGAAAAACAGTAAATTATTTAATATAAAAGATATATTACTAACAATTAGATTTTCTAAAATATCAGGAAGCAGGCGGGCGTCTGGTTCTTGGTCTGGCTGGATGGTAGGAATAACAGCTCTAGCTGGATGATTCTCTTATAACTAATTCTCTGAATTCTTTACTAGCTACTAGATTAGATTATCTTTAGATTTATAAATAAGATATAGCTTGAAGAGCTACTAATAAAATTAAGAATAGATAAATAATTAAAAAGATTACAGATTATATATAGAGTAGTCAGAAAGAATAAATAAATTATTAAAATAAAATAAATTAAATAAATTAAACAGATTATTAGAATAGAATAAATAAATAAAATAAATAGAATAAATAAAATATATTAGATTTATATTATAATAGTATATCTTTTTTCTAAAACTAAGCTCTGTTAAAATATAAATTATAGTTTATTAGAATAATAATAATAAAAGTTTTTGATTATTTAATAGATATTTTTTAAATAATAAACTAGCTCAGCAGTTGGATCTAAATATCTAATCTATTTTATAATATATATTAATTTAAAATAACTGCATTTTCTGCAGTTCTATATTAAATCAAAAATATTCTTAATTTTTTATTCTTTTAATCTTGTCAGACTGGTAGATCACATGGGTATAAGAACCCTAAGTCCTAGTCTTCTTAATTCAGTTATCTGAATAAGAACTATTATTCTAGTCTGCTCTATTTATTCCACTCCTGTATTCTTATCTCTATATTTATTAAATATTTCCAGTTTTCTATTCAGAAAATCAGTAAATAAAAAAATTTAGATTAAATAGTCTAATATATTCTATTATTCTTCTGAATAAGCTGAATTAGTTCTATTCATCTAGTAATTATATATTAAATTTAATATCCTGTTTATTTTTTTATTTATCTAATCTTTGATTATTCTGATTTTATAATCTTTTATTTTAATCTTATTTTTACTTTACTTTTACTTTACTTTTACACCAAAATTATATAGAAAAGTAAGAAATAAATAAAGATTTAATAAATTAAAACTAAAATTTTTTAAATCTAATAGTTATAAGTTCGGATAATCTCTTATTTTAACTTATTTAAAATTTTTTAATATAAATAATCAGATTATTCAGTAATCTGATAAAATAATACAGTTAAATTAGTTAGATAACTGGATTCTATAAATTAATCAAATTTGGTTATTTATAATTAATAAAAGAATATAGAATTTAGTAAATCTAAAATTACCTATTAAATCTGTCTATTTAATTTAGTCTAATATTATTTTAATTAAATATATTAAATAATCAGCTAATTTAATAATTAACTTTAATAAATCAGACCGTCTTCTATATCGGAAAGTAAAGTAAGACTATTAATAAAGTTTTAAAAAATTTAATAAAATCTTCTCTATACTAGTCTTTTTAAATCTATTAATTAATTCTATATTAAACTGCCAAAATCAATATACTATACTAAATTTAAAAAAGTTCTATTAAATTTTTTAAATTCTAAAAATCTACTTAGCCTCAACCAACCAATTAAAAAAAAAGATTTAATTAATTAATATTATTATTAAAGAATTTTAATAAAGAGTTCTATTAAGATCTATATTAGATAATAGAAATTAATTTATTCTAAAACAGTAGAGCTTTAAATTAGTAAAATAAAAAAATTAATTAGAATATTTTTTAATTTTCTTAAATTAATTTATAAAATAATAGATATTTTTACTTTAATATAGCAATCCAAGTTTATTAATATAGAAAACAATTAAAAAAAGATTTCTGATTTTTTTAAATTAATTTATAAAATATATAACTGAATCTATCTAACTAATTTAAATAAATAAATTATTTATAGATTAATTAAAGTTAGCTATATAATCTTCTAAAATTAGAATAATTAAAATAATAAATATACTTCTGAAAAAAAAATTAATAAATAGTTTTAAAATTTTAAAGAAAAAGATTATATAGTTAAATATACTTTTATAAATCAGAAAAAAATAATAAATTTTATAATTTTTAAAATTATAAATATATAAATAAAAAATTTTAAAAATTTATATAGTTATCAGATCTAGCTGTACTAAACTGAATTAGACAGATCTATAAAAATCTATAATTTAGATATATTTATAAAAAAATCTATTAAATATATTAAATAATTCTAGTTATTTTAAAAACTATCTAAAATTAATAGATTAAACTATTTTTATTTAAATTTATTTTATTGATATATTAATAAACTTCTGAATTAGATAATTTATTAATAAGTTTATTAAAATAATAGATATTTAATACTGCTTTTAATAGTTATATATATAATATATTAAAACTATTTACTAAATATAATATAGTTAAGAATAATTAGATATATATTAGAGATATTTTTAATATTATTCAGAGCTATAAAATAGTTATAATCAGTTCTATTTATTTAAAAAAAATAATATAATCTTTAAATTAATAGATATTATCTTTATTTCTAGATTCTATTATAATATTATATTAGGGTAGAAAGCCGAAAAAAATAGATTATTTCTAAATAAAAAAAACTAATTTTTTAAAATAGTTAATAGAATATTAATCTACTAGATCAAGCCAATCTATAAACTATATTTTATTTAATAGAAATAATTAATTAAAGTCTTAATAATATTTAATTTAATAATTAAACAGCTAATTAGATTATCTAAAAAATCCTATATAATCTTAGAATCTATAAAAAAATAGTATAATCGATTAGAGTATTCAGAAGAAGAAGTTTTAAAATATTTAAATTAAAAAGCTTAGAAAATTTAGATTATGAATTTTAAACTAAATCTAATTAAAAAATATTCTATTTACTGAATCAGCTAATCAAACCAGCAGATATTAAGATAAAAAATTAATTAAAATACTAAATTTTTTAAAACTATTTATTAGAACTTGATTTATCTGATATCTAGAATAAATAAAAAAAGATATATTAATTATTTTTATTATTTCTATTTAAAATTTTATTTAGAACAAGTTCTAACTTTCAAATTAAATATTTTATAGTTAATTATTAATATAATTATTTATATAATTAATTAATATAGAATAATATTTAAGACATTTTATTTAGATTAGAATCAGAATCTTAGTATCTTTCTAATTTAGACTAGTTCAAAAGAAATTAGTATTATCTATTTATTTATTTATTAATCTAAATAAAATCTATTTTCGAAAAGGGCTGGTGCTTTAATTATTTTTAAAATAAAATATTTATTAATTAATTCAGATCTACTATTCTTTATTTAGCCTGAAACTATAGAAATAGTAATATATATTTTAAATAGAATATTAAATAAATAATTTAATTAGAAAATATTATATAAAACTATTTGGAAAAGCCTTCTCTAATAGTTTTTATAATTATTTAGAAAACCAGATTTTTTCTGCTTAGAAAAGTATAGATTATATATATATATAAGAATTACTAATTTGTTAAAAAAAATAAACTAAGATCTAAAGCTCTAATTGGTTTTTTAATTAAATATAAAATATCTAATATATAGAGAATATAGATTTCTAGTCTAAAAAATAATCTCTATATATAATATTATATTTAATAAAGAATCTGACTATAAATAAACTTCTAAATTAGAAAGTATATTAATAAATTAATAATTTATCCAGTTAGTTAAAACTATTCAGATTAAATAATCAGATATTAAATTAATTAATTAGAAATTATCTTAATTAGATAATTTAGATATTAAAGACTTTTCTGAACTAAGATTATATAATCTAAATAAATTATATAATTTAGAAGAACTATCCGAGGAATAATAATTTTAGTTATATAATCTAATAGAATGTTTAGAAAATCTAATTCTTAGTAATATATTTTTTATATCTAATAATTTACTATTTTTCTTACCGCCTAGAGTTCTTATTGATAATTCTACTATTAATTCTAAGACTATTAAAAAAATTGATTTTCTTAATATTAAATTAATTAAAGATCTAAAATACTATTAATCTAAGTTATTTAATTAAAATAATTATTTTAAAAAAAACTAGTCTTATAAATAATCTAAATAATAATTAACTATATTAATAAAAAAAAATTTCTTATATTAAATTTTAGCTGCTATTATCTTCCACCAACTAGAAAAAAATAGAGAATTATCTCTATTTATTTTATTTTATTTAAATTTTAAAAATAAAACTTAATTAATTAAATATCTTAGGTATTTAGATTATATATTTAATATATAATATAACAAATACAGAAATTCTTTTACTAAAATAAATATAGATCTATAAATTTAATAATAAAGATTATTTAATAAGATTTAAAGTGTAAATTTATATATAGAATAATCTATAGATATCTGATTAGTTAGAAATATATATTAGTATACTTACAGTTAGATCTATAAGAATTATTTTAGTTCTAATTATTATATTTAATTTAAAAATATACTAATTAAATACTATTACTATTTTTTTTAATAGTTTTATTAAAAAAATAATCTATATAAATCTACTTTTTAGATTAAAAAATAAACAAATAGTTTATCTATTAAGAAAAGCTTTATATAAATTAAGATATTTTTTACTACTTTAGTAAAGAATACTAAAAATTAAATTAAAAGTCCTAGAGCTTAGTTTTGTTAAAAAAATTAATATATTTATATTAATAAATTCTTTATTCTATTAATTTTTATAGATAATATAATTTATATATTCTACCAATCAAATTATAAAAAATTTAATAAATTTAAATAAGAATTGATGATATTATTTAAAATAAAAAATCTTAGTAAATCTATATTATTTTTAAATATTTAAATATTATATAACTGTCTAAATAGAAAACTCTAGATTAAATAATCAAACTATATTAATAAGATTATTAATAAGTTTAATTTAAAATATCTATAAAGCTCTAAGTCTTTCTTTTTAAATAAAAAACTATTTAAAAACTTATTTTTTAAAGCCTCGGTTAATTAAATTTATAAATACTAATAAAAAATAGGATTAGCTTTATATTCTGCAGTCTGGATTAGATCTAATATAACTAAATTATATCAGCTATTTATAAAATATCTGACTAATCTAAGCTCTAAATATCTTAAAATAATAGACTATTTAATTTTTTATTTAAAAAAAACAAAGAACTTAGCTATTAAATATAGTATTAGTTTTAATCAGACAGTATTTTATATAGCTAGTAATACTAGTTTTATTAATAATTTAGACTAAATTAGTTTAATAGAGTATATTATTTATTTATTTAGTAGACTAATTAATTAGCTTAGTAAGAAATAATATTATATAATTTTTTTAATTATTAAAATTAAATTATTAATTCTAATCTCTACAACCAAGTAACTGTTTTAATAGAGATGATTTTTTAAATAAATAGAATTTAACTCTAAATACTATCTTTTAATATTATATAATAATTTTTAAATAGTTTAAATACTAATATACTTTATTTTTTTTTTTAGACTAGTCTAAAATATATTAATATTATAAATTACTAGCTTAGACAGGAAGCTCTAAATAAAATTATTAATATTTATTAGATTTTAATTAATAAAATAAAAGTAGATAGTCTAATTAAATAATTTAGTAGTTAGAAATACTAATTATTTATTTAGTAATTTAATATAATAAAAATTTAATTATTTATCTTTTTTCTATTTTAGTATTTTATTTACTTTTTTATTTATCAGTCTGTTTACTCTAGTTTTAATAGAAACTATTTAGTTTCTTTAAAATTGCGGGAGTATATCAGACTGGTAGATTATATAAATATAAAAATTCTAAATTTTAGTTTTTTTAATTTAATTATCTAAATAAGAATTATTATTCTAGTCTGTCTATTTATTCTACCCCTATATTCTTATCTCTATATTTATTAAATATTTTCAGTTTCCTATTCAGGAAATCAGTAAACAAAAGGATTTAGATTAAATAGTTTAATATATCTTATTATTCTTCTGAATAAGCTGAATTAGTTCTATTTATCTAGCAATTATATATCAAATTTAACATTCTGTTTATTTTCTTATTTATCTAATCTTTGATTATTCTGATTTTATAATCTTTTACTTTAATCTTATTTTTATTTTACTTTCACTTTACTTTTACACCAAAATTATATAGAAAAGTAAGAGATAAATAAAGGCTTAATAAATCGAAACTAAAACCCTTCAAATCCAACAATATAATATAGTTATATTATTTTATCTTATATACCATACGAAAATACAGTTTTTTCCGATTTGAACTTTAAAAATTAATAACTCAACCAATTCTTAATATTTTTTAAAAACTTTTTAGATTTATCAATTTAACTATTTATCGGATTTTTAGGTCTATTTTTAGAAGTTTTAGTACCTAATAAAAAAATTATTCCGAAAAAATAGGTTTTTTTTAGAATTAGATAGTAGCCTGATTTTTTAGTCGATTTATCTATAAAATAAACCATTTATAGATATAAATATAACTTTTATAGAAAAAATACTTTCAGATTCTTCCGGGCCTGTTTAGACCTTTTTTAAATTATTTTTTAATTTTATATTTTTTTATTAGAATATATAGATTTTTTTTCTTCTACAGCTGTCTATATATACTGTCTGTATAGTTTTTTTTAGATTATTTTTTTTCTATACTATTTCTAAAATCTTTATAGTTTCTACAGTTTCTATAGTTTTTATAGTATTAATAGTTTTTATAGTTTTTATAGTTTTTATAGTTCTAATAATTTTTATAGTTCTAATAATTTTTATAATTTTTATAAATTCTATAGATTGTATAATTTCTAAAGTTTCTGTAGTTTTTTAAATAAATTATTTATTATCTTATATTACTTAATCTATGCTATACAGCTCTATTGTAGTTTATATTTTTTAAATAGTTTAAT
>WOUI01000612.1:0-13508 GCA_012184565.1 Aspergillus floridensis | reverse complement strand
ACGTTCACCCGACCGAGGCGTAGTTTTCGGTCATGTATGTATGTAATGTGCCCTGTACAATGCTCAGTCTACGAAGTTACTTGCAAGGTGTCGATACCAACCGGATTCGGATTGGGATCTGAAAGGAAGTACGTAGATGAATATGTACAGTATAGTCTACTGAGCAAGGATAGGAAGATCAACAGTGGCGGCGGCGATATTGCGGGGTAAATTGGAGGACGGGGCGAGGGAGGTGTACTGTACCTCCACCTGGGAGTGCTTCTAGTTGTCTTGAAATGTTTGTTTGTCCGTTGGTGATCAAATGACCAATGATGAACTGCATTCGGTAAAGGGCTAGTTCTTTGGAAGATCCCTGTTCCACCGTATAGCTTACACGGCAGTGTAGAGGTATGATACAGATCTAAAAGGACGAAGTCATGAGATGAGGACGCAAGCGGAAGGATAGCACTCATCCCATCAACCAACACAAGTTATTACTTGGGGTTATCATACGCAAAGGAGAAGTAACAGCGCTCAGAAAAACACTCGATTCATCTAGACCATACGGACATCACGTCATCAATCCACTCTATGTTTTATGCTGCAGACGACATCGGCTACTCCACCTGTTCAAATGTCGCCTTCTCCATGAACTGCTCGACGACCCGATCGCCCACGGGCTTGCGCTTGGACATCGAGACAGCCTCGAAGATGGATCGCGAGTCGCGGAAGATCTCATCCACCTCCTCGAGCGTCCGGTTCTTGGTCTCGGGGTAGAAGAAGTAGATGGCGGGCGGGATGATGCCCGCGATGACGGTATAGACGATGTAGTACCGGTAGCCGATGTCGGTGACGGCGACGGGGGTGATCATTGCCACGACGAACATCCTACACTGGGTGAGATTTGGTTCTAAAAATGACGGACTGGGTCAAGGCACATACCATAACCACTGATTGGCAATGGCGAACGACTGCATCGCCACGCGCAACCGCGCAGGGGCCACCTCGGCCGGGTAGAGGAAGTTGGCGCCCAGGAAGCCGACGGGCAGGAAGAGGTTATACAGGAAGATGAAAAACGCCGAGACGATGGAGGCGGTGTGGTTGTCCTGGAAGGAGTTGGAGACGGCCAGGGCCAGCATGCACAGCGACATGCCGCCGCCGCTGACCATGAAGGCGGTGCGGCGGCCCATGCGGTCGATGATGGCGAACCCGACGAAGCAACACAGAAACTTCCAGGTCAGGGCGCACGCGGCCAGGATCTTGGACAGGCTGGCGCCCAGCCCCAGGTCGGTCTCGAAGATCGTCGGGATGTACACGGAGATGAGTGTGCCGCCGCTCATCTGCTGGAAGAACTGCAGGATGATGCACAGGCAGAAGCGGTAGAAGAGCTTCTCCTCGCCCATCGTGAAGATGTCGCGCAGCCGCAGGTTGCCGTTGGAGGTCTCCTCGAGGGAGACCTCGAAGGCGCGCAGCTCGGCGACCACCTCGAGGGACTCGAGCGCCTGGCCGCGCAGGGCGGCCAGCGTGCGCTGCGCCAGGTCGGGCCGGTTCTTCATGAACAGCCACCGGGGGGACTCAGGCAGAAAGAAGATGCTGCCCATGACGATGAAGGAGAAGATGGACGGGATGGCCAGCGAGACGCGCCAGGCCGCCGATGACGCTTGCATGTGGTAGAAGCCGAAGTTGACCCACTGCGTCAGGGCAAACCCCAGCGCGATGAACATGCCCGTCAGCACCACGTTGCGTCCACGCTGCGCCGCAGGCGAGCATTCGGACTGCCAGACCGGCACGGTCGCGCTCAGCATGCCCACGCCCACACCCAGGATCACTCGGCCCACGACAAATTGCGACAGAGCAAACGCCGTGCACTCCAGGGCCTGCCCGATCAGGGCCACCAGCGCTCCCACGAAGATCGTTCGCCGGCGACCGAGGATGTCACCGACTGCCGTACAGGAAAGAGCCCCGATGAGTGCCCCGATTGTGTAGCAGGCCACCACTGCGCCTTGCACGGTGGCATTGTGATTTTCTTGAGCCCCGGTCGTGTTCACTGTGTCGATTTCGGGGAACTGTCGGATCCAGGAGGTGAAATCATCCAGACCACCTACACCAGATTGATTGTATCCAAACAGGACGAAGGAAGGTAGCGAGACCAAGAAAATTTGAGCATAGCGGAGGGCTGATCCCTGCATCTTGACTCGGATTGGCTCTGACTTCGGCTTTTGGCTGTGTCGAGAGCAGAGAAGGAGAAATGCAGTGGTAAAGAACTTGGGAAGAGGATGAGGCGAGGGATTTAAGTACGTGGAAGAAAAGGCGAAGGAAGGAATACCCCCTGAGGCAGCCTCCGGATACACGCAGCTGGCTGTTATCTTGCTTATGGGCTGATCCCCGCGAGTATCATCCCGCCCAGATTCAGACATTTCCCACCCCACGTCTGTCGGTAGTTCGTCGGCTGACTTGGGTAGTAGTCATGGCTGACTTGCTTCCTGCACCTCGGATTGGGGGTTCGCTAAAACGGCAACGCGGAACACAAGTGTCCGGATTTTGAGAGCCGAGTCGTCATTTGGCCAGAGAGTGGGTTTGGGTGGGATGGGGGGAAGCAGAGTCAAGCTGCGTGCGCCTCCCCCCCCCCACAAACAAAGAGCAGTCGGCAAAGTGGCCAAATCGGCGAGACTCCGGTGAGCAGAGAGGTTGAAGCGTCGGCTTCCTTCCAGTCATTGCCTGACTGATTCGAAATCTCCAGTTGTTTGTTCTCCGCAAAGAATGTACCCCAGAGTGGGGAAAGACCCAGCAATTTTCCGAAGGGGAGCGCGGAGGTTGGCCGAGGCCGGTATCCACTTCGCCATGGTCAATTACTGTCTGACTGTCTGACGGGGGACGGCGACATTCTGCAATGATCATAGGACGGTTGCGTTGGCATCCACATCATCCAGGGATCCGTCGTGGCCGTGGTCGACTAAACTTGTGAGCCATCAATCCATGATGAGCTCAGCCGGAAATCCTTAGGACAAGTCGGCCCTCCACACACAATCCAGTCAGTTCTGGTCTCGAATCGGGCCAGGTCTGCCTTGCAATTCGGCATCAGTCAAATGGGTAGTACCGCGGCGTACCCGGGCAGCTGCTTGGATTTCCTGCATTGACCCGGCGGTAATTGGGCTCGCTGGTTCTGAGTCTAACCACAGGGAGAAGGACGGCCCGAAAGGGAAAGCTTGCCAGGGTTGCCAAGAGTGCTTAGCCAGGTTGTGTCATCCGAGGTCTTCGGTGCACTCAAGGACGTATTTGAACAGTTGCGGAGCTCCTTTCGTAGACACCCTCGCTTAACCAGAAGTCGTCGCTCACCTCTTAGACAGAACATACCATCGACCAACTGTGGGCCACCTGCCCTTCCGCATTGTTACTAGAGCGGCGCCTGAAGCCCCAACGACTCATCAACCCATTTAAACATGCGTTGTTGTTGTGCTGCTTGATAGCCTTTGCGTGATAAATTCATACTATCTTGGAACGCCCTCCAAAGCGCTGGAGTGAGACATTGATACGCGGAAGCATCGTTCACTCTTTGCCATGATTTTCGCACCACCAGCTCAGGCCGCAAGGCCCGTGCTCGTTGTCATGTCTTGGCCTTGAGGGGGCGGGCAAAAGGTTCAGCCGGGATGGAGAAAAGACCACACCATCATCAACCTCGGCTGCATGATTGGGCTTTGCATTCATCCAGAATCCAGATCAACATATCCCCGGCTCCCCCGGATTACCCCACAGCTACCAAAATCCTTCTTCCACCACCCCCCCCCTCCCAACGCACCCCGCGTTTTCTTTGTCGACCCCTTCCATTGTTCCTGAATCCCTGAAAGCAACACTGGTTGTCTATTCCGTGTCAACGAACTCGTCGATACTTGTTGAAAGACGTATGGCTACTGCATACCCGCCAAGCTAAGCACTGAACCTCCATCAGCGGCCAGCAGAGTACCAAGAAAGTGTACAAACACAGTTCTTACGAAGAATCGCCGCGAAAACCAATCGTCCCGTCCTAGCTTCTTATAGCTGACCGACAGTTCGAAGAGCTTCGACGGGAGAACCCTTTCCCTGTGCCTCTTGATCTTCAACAGACCGTTTGACCCCAAGCGATGAGGGCCACGTCTAATGTCCCGGGTCCTTGGGCGGGGTTGCGCGAGTTGAGACATAAAAGGCCGCCCGCCCCCTCAGTTCAATCCGTGATACCTATCCATCACACATTATCGTTATGTTTTTAGATACTCTTCGCACAGCGGTGGGGCTCATCGCCTTACTGAACCTAGGCCCCGGGTCATCTGCATCCCCCATCTCTCCAGGCTCGACCCTGGGAGAAGGACTTCTTGTCCAGACCTCCAGCGGCCCAGTACAAGGCTTCGTCAACCTCACTACCCCCGATGTCCGTCAGTTTCTGGGGGTTCCATTTGCAGAGCCTCCCATAGGGGATCTTCGGTTCGCCAAACCGGTACCGAAGCAGCCTAATGGCACGGTCAATGCGTTTGCACTCCCTGCCTCCTGCATGCAGCAGACGAGCAACAGCACGTCGATCTACACGGCGTATGAGACCGGGTTCCTGATCAGCGGAGGGGACTCGGAAGATTGCCTCTACCTCTCGGTTTGGGCTCCATCGGTGGAGAAGATCCGCTCTCAGCAGCGCCCGTTGCCGGTGCTGCTTTATGTCCCTGGAGGAGGGTTCACGAGCGGAGGGCAGGCTTCCTTGTATAAGATCCCGGATAACTGGGTGCAGCGGACGCAGGCACATATTGTGGTTATTATGAAGTATATCTCCTGCTGTATGGTGGTATGATGGAGGACGCGGCTAATCAATCAAAGCTATCGTGTCAATGTCTTTGGATTCCCCAATGCCGAGGGACTGGAGAATCAGAATGCGGGATTGCTCGACCAGCGATTGGCGTACGTCACTTAACCCCTGCAATCATAATGGATCTGCGAGATAGCTGACATGATATAGCGTGGAGTGGGTACACGACAACATCGCCAACTTTGGCGGAGACCCTGATCGAATCACGCTCTGGGGCCAGTCCGCCGGAGGAGGCAGTGTCTCGCTCTACACCTACTCCTACCCCGATGATCCCATCGTGGCCGCCATCTCTGCCGACTCTGGTGCCCCTGGCATCGTAAGCTTTTCGGATTACACCCACAGCAACTTCACCTTCCTGGCGGGCCTTGTCGGCTGCGGTGGACTGAACAGCTCCGCCGAGCTCAGCTGCGTGCGCAGAGTGCCCGCACGGACTCTGGAGACCGCCTTGTCCACATACTCCGGCACACCATCCATCTCCTTCAAGCCCTCCGTAGACAACGTCACCGTCTTTGCCAACTGGACCCAACGGGCGCTCGAAGGCAAGGTGGCCAAGATTGTGAGTGCTGCGTTACCCTCCTGTAACCCCCCTGGTCAACTCTCAAGCTAATCCCAGCAAACCCAGCCCATGATCATCGGCAGCAACACCAACGAAGGCGCCGGCTTCGTCTCCTTCACGCCCAATGGCCCCGGCGCCGCAACGCTCTTCCAACTCACCGAATCCATCATCGCCTGCCCCGTGGCCCAGGAGGTCAAGAACCGCAACCTGGCCAACGTCCCCACCTACCGCTACCAGTACGCCGGCAACTTCTCCAACATCTCGCCCCTTCCCTGGTTCGGCGCCTACCATAGCTCCGAGCTGCCGATGCTGTTCGGCACCCACTTCCAGTACGGGGGCCCCTCGACGCAGTTCGAGTGGGACGTCAGCTACGCGATGGAGGCGCTATGGCTGTCCTTCGCGGAGAATCCCGCCCGGGGTCCGGCCCGGCTGGCCATCGAGGGGGCGGCGCTGAACCCGAATAATCAGAGTTTGTTCAATTGGCCCGAGTTTCAGCAGGGGTCGGACAATATGTTGTTGTTTGCGGAGGAAGGGGTGCTGATGCAACTGGTCTCTTCGGAGCGGATTGATGGTAATTGTACGGGGTTGTGATTCTCGGTTTATTGAGATTGGCGATGCTGGAGACTAGATGGGTCAATCGGATATCTGAATGACACAAGGACATGAGGCGAAAATATCTTTCCATCACACAATCTCAGCCAAGCCGCTCGTGCACCACTGTCAAAGTCAATGGCTTTTAAGGTTTGTAGTCTCCGTTGCGGTTCCCACGAGATGATACACGCGTCCATGAGTGAGTGGTCATGGTAGGATTCGCGTGGCACTGTGCTGCGTGCATACGCTTAGCCTCAAGATTCCAGCATGTACAGTAGCTATTAAGTAGTCACAGTAATACATTCTGTGCACGGCCGTGCCGTGCGATGCTGATTCAGGGACCGCCCCAGAAGTAAGCAGTGGATCAGAAGCAGGGGCTCCGTTGACGTAATCCACGAGTAATCTGTATAGTTAGTCCGATCCGTTCCACTTACTCCGTATTTGTGAGTAAGTTGAGTGAGTGTGTGTGTTCCGAGAATGACTTCATCATTATGTTCCCATACATATGACTCGGATTACTGCGTAGTCAGAAGTCATGATCACTTGTTGTTTTCGTTGACCCCGAGGAGTTGTCTCGGTCATGCAGATCGATTGGGGCTTGGGGCTTGGCGGGAGTTCCCTGATTCTCTTCCCCTCCTGGGAAGATCTGCTGCGTTCCCGCAGTTGGTCCAGCCACTCATTAGTCTTGGGTGATCTCCAGGCATTAAGTTCTAGCCAGGGTCACCCAGGCTAAGCTAGGGTCCTGGTTCCCTAGTCCCTCTTCCCCCGTCCCTGATAGATTGGGCTCTGAACCATGGGAATCAATCCACAACTGATTTACTTGTTGTGGAAGTGGTGTCTTTTTTCGGTCTCCGGATCTTTCTAAACATTGATTTGTTTGTTTTTGTTTTCTCTGCTATTGACGCGGTTGTTCTCCCTCTTGAACAAATCCACACGTTATTGGTGTCAGTTAGTATTGTAAGGTAAACTAGCGGCTGCAGCTTGGCGATAGTTTACGCTGATAGCAGCGACAGCGAGCAGGAACGGACGGAGTCTTAAAGTCCACCGGTTCCATTCCGTCGCCAGGTAATCTTCTCAGGCCCACCGCCAAGGCAGAGTGGGATTGAAGCTCTCGCATGCATTGGGTCCATTGTCTCCATTGAAATTGACTCGCGGGTAGCTAGTCGTGTTTGCTGGTCTTGATTAGGTATATCTTAGATGAATTGCCCCCGCGCGTTAAATTGCTACTGCTACTCCCCGCCTCTCAGTAATCAATTCAACGCGGGATTCAGAGGACATATAAGCTCTAGTGTGCTGCCTGTTGTCGCAGTGAGAGAAGAGTCATACGATTTTTGTTCTTTTGCTGACGGCCCCCTTCCCCGTTCTCTCCCTCACCATGCATCTCTGCAAAAGTCTGGTCGCCGCCCTTTCAGTCTCGGCTGTTTCCACTGCAATTGTGTTCGATGGAGAGCCGGACGTCAACAGCAGTGCGGTGCAGAAGCATCTCCAGGATCGGTCGGCGTTGATCACGCTGGAGAAGCGACAGCGACAGGGTGCGTAGATCGGATCATCCTAAATGTTCTTGCCTCAGACTGACGCGGGCGCAGATCACGCCTTTCGACAGAACCTCTCTGCAGTCGCTCGACAGGCAGATGCCATTGTCGATGCGATCCGTCAGTATGAGATCGACAGTTTCTGGAGGGTACCCGGAACGGTGGAGGACGAAGACACGGAAAGGTTTGCGGGCGAGATGTTTCCCAAGGCCAAGCCGCTCATTCCCGACACGCAACTCTGGAAGATCGTGAAGCGGATGCCCAAGGGCGCTCTCCTGCATGCCCATCTGGCCTCGATGCTTCCGTATGAGATTCTACTCGATGCTGTCATGAAGACGGAGGGGATGGTCGTCACCGTGTCGCAACCGGTCACGAATAAAATCGAACAGAAGAACGCGACCCTCACTTTCGCCCACGTCAACCACACAATTGCAGCCTCAGGACCGGCAATTGATTCCGCAGACTACGTACCCAACACTCAGCTCCCGGTCAAGTATGCCGCTCAGTCATTTACCGGGGGAAGCCAAGCTTTCGCCGACTTCGTCTTGTCTAAGCTCGAGCTCCAGCCCGAGGATTCCATTCGGCATGACCTTGGCGTCGACCAGATTTGGAGGATCTTCCAAGCTGCCTTCACGCCAGCTGACAGTATGATGTCGTACGAGCCTATTTTACGGACATTCTACCAGCAGCTCTTTGCAGCTCTGATCGACGACGGCATCAACTGGGTTGAAATTCGTGCCAGCGCATCCTCGGGGATTCTGGTCCACCAGGGCGACGAGGATGCCGACCCGAATCTCGATGTGTACTGGCAGGTAATGGTGGAAGAACTGAATCAGTTCAAGCAGAGCGACAAAGGGAAGAATTTTTGGGGCGCCCGTGTGATCTGGTCGGACATCCGAAGCGAGGATCGTGCCTCGCTCACAAGCAGTAAGTTAGCCTGTCCCTTGTATCAGGGAAGGTAGGCTGATATGACCAGGCATGAAGGTTGCCCTCGGGAGAAAGGCCAAGTTCCCTGAACTTATTAGTGGTTACGACTTAGTAGGCCAGGAAGATCTTGGCCGTCCGTTGTCCGATGTGGCTCCGGAGTTGATCTGGTTCCGTGAACAAGCCGAGCGATTGAATCTCACGATTCCTTTCTTCTTCCATGCTGGAGAGACCCTTGGGGATGGTAACTCAACCGACTACAATCTGGTCGATGCGATCCTATTCAACACTCGACGGATTGGCCACGGGTTCAGTCTGTACAAGCATCCTCAACTTATCGACGAGGTGATCACCAACTCGATCATGGTTGAAGTTTGTCCTATCTCGAATGAGGTTCTCCGCCTTGCGACCGATGTTCTGCATCACCCATTGCCTGCGATGATTGCCCATGGAATTGCTACTGCCATCAGCAACGACGACCCGGCAATGCTTGGCCAGGATGCGGCCGGCCTAAGCTATGACTTTTATCAAACCATACAAGGGTTCGACAACATCGGACTTGCTGGACTGGTAAGTATCGATTCCTGATACTCTTCTACTATTTTTTTTTCTAACCAGCCACCGTGCAATTAGGGAGCCCTCGCTCAGAATAGTCTTCGATGGGCCAACTTCGAGGACCAGTCGGATGGAGATTGGGTTCGGGACATCGATCTTGGAGAACGTGGCACCGGCATCAAAGCGCAATATATGCAAGTGTGGAACCAACAATGGGAGGATTTCTGTCAATGGATTGTCAACGAGTATGGCAACGAGTGGCAAAACGCGACGATGGGAATGACTACAGCATGAGGTGTCATTAGATATATGTATATATGTATGCGTGTCAGGTGGATGGAATTGAAAATCCATCTTTACCTGTTGCCATGTCATCGAAACATCAGTCGGGACCAGTACAATCGATTTCCTGAGTTCTCCAGTAGTGTACCCGAGGTGCATTGAGCTTCTGGTGCCGACTCCCGGGGTTTTCGCTAGAAGTGATGTCTTTGTGTAGAATGCCTACCACGTGTCTGAATCTTGACACAATGCGAACACATCAAGAGAAAGAAGAGGCAGGAGGGTCCTGACATATGAGAGGCGTTCAGTCGGTAACGCCACATTGCCCAGCACGTGGGTAGTATGGCCGACAAGCTGGACCATTTTGGGGAAGTTATTTGTCGGTGCTGCTTTGCGGGTAGTGGTTGATGCCCATAGGCTGGGCAATTGACAGGAGACCTCCGGTTCCAGCCTTGTAGCATTCCAGCGTGGAAGCCGCTGGACCTCGGCTTTCAGCATATTGGTAGGTGAGATCCAAGCAATGAGGCTGGCGGTAAGACATGGTGCATCGGAAGAGCGATGATCGCTTGCCCCAATCTGGCTGGTATTGCCTGTGGTTGCCATGCCCCACCAGGCAAGAGCTTAGACGCACTGTGTAGCCTTTCCAAGTCCAGAAGTTGCACTGTGTAAATCGGGAGGCAAGGACATTGCTTTTGCTGCTACTTCTCCATAGGCGTGTAAAGTGTCCGATCCGCCCCAACCCGGGGAAATAGAGCAGATGGATGAATGCAGCACAGCCACCGGGGGAATCTGCAGTCCCGCGTCTCCCCAGAATGTAGTGATCAGCAGCACAGTGATGGTGCGCGAGGAGGCGGTTTAGGAAAGAGTCTCGGAGTTTGTTTCACAGAGAATCTCGGAATCTTAGTAAGATACAGTCAGTCACCAAGAAGAACGCCATGGTCACGGGGGAGGGGGGCGGGAGAGTAAATTTTGAGCCGAGCATATGACAAAGACGAGGAAATGAATCATTAATATCTGTCAGATTTGTTTGTTGTCGGCAAGCTCCGAGGGGAGCGGAAAAGGCAGCCAACCGGGCTGGAGGGGAAGGGAGAAGGGGGAAGAAAGGCGAGTCTTGCCTTCGATAAGCGCTTGGGAAGTGGATGGGTGAGTGAGTGAGTAAATGACAGGTCAATCCGAACTATCCGCCTCTTTTCATTCCGCTCCGAGCCTTTCCCCCCCAGTGCCCTCCCGGGTTTCGAGTTTCTTGCAGATGTTCTGCACCCAAAACTGGGTAGGAGTCAGCCTGCAGTGAATCAGCCTGCAGTGAATCAGTGCCTGCAGGGCGATAGGGCGATTGGAATGAGCAGTGGTCACCTGGACATAGAGCAGCAGGAAGCGAAGAAGAATAAGAAGAAGAAGAAGAAGAAGAAGAAGAAGACAAAGATGAAGACAACAAGAAAGAAGGAAATGGAATAGGCGGCGGCGGCATCTGCGCCTGGTAATCCCGCCCGTTACTTAATTGTACTGTACAGTACTTACCCACCTACCATTGACTTATCCTCAGTTCTTGAGTACAGGACTTGGATTAAGGCTGCAGGCTGAAGATCTCCGGGGTTTCGTATGGCTTGCCCTTGCAGCTGATCCATCCATCCATCGGTCTGGAAAGTGTAGGATTCCGACCATCCATTGATCTCCCAAACACAAACCCCTGTGTGTTAAGTGAGTGAATTGATGAATTGATGGGCCTCTCCCGGATTCGATTCCCTTCCCTTCCCTAATTCACCGCCACACGCATCACTGACAGCATAACCTGCTAACACTCGCGCACTTACCTCACTTACCTTCCCCCTCTTCCCCCGGTTCCCCGATTCCCCCATACTATGTAGCTTGTCTGCTTCAATCCTCTTGTCGTTGTCGTATCCGTCTTTTGGCGGGTTCAGCGGAGAGCAAGAACACAATGGAGCGTCTTCCCAAAGGCTTGTTGTCGACAGCGACCAAAGAGGTTTCGGCAGACCTGAACGGGGCAGACTCAGTGGATATCGCAGATGTTGCCCGATTGTGGAGAGGTGAGCGTGGCCGCACCTTCTCTCTCCCACAATGAATTGTACTGTGCTTACTTTATCCGGCTATGTTCTAGTCTACAGTGCCAACCCCTCAGTGCACAATGACGACAAAGGATATCGGCTTGAAAACTTCTTTTGGCGGATCTGGGGTAGCAAGCGCCTGCTGCAATCTATGACTGGCTCTATGCTAGCCGACCTGTTTTTGAGGATCTCAGACCAGCGTTCGATTTCCCTATCCGAGCTGCACAAGGTATGGTTCCTGACACTGCCTATACGGATATTTCTCTGGATCTAACCTTCCTCAGGCCCACAAGAGAGCAGCCCAGGCAGACAAGCCACGCAAGCCCAGCAGTGGCAGCGGCAGGCCACTTCCACCCATTCTGAAGAAGCCGAGTAGCAGTCACTCCTCGCACGGAGAAACACACAAGACTACCCGTATCCTGCTCACTGGCCTGGACGGTCAGAGCACCACCCGCAAACGCTCTAATAAACTCACGCCCATTCCTACCACTCCATTGATCCTGCCAGAGCCTGTCACAAGAGCTGCGCAGAAGAAGACTTTTGTCGTGGCCGCGAAAGCGAGAGGGGCCAAACGTCGACCAGTGATCATGCGTCGCAAGTCGTCGCAGCACTCCACCGGTACCACGGGCAGTTCTAATCAAGACCCTGCTCCACTGATGACGGACTACCCCGAAACTCGCCCAGTGCTGATGCGGCGCAAATCCTCTCAGCAATCCTCTGGCACCACCAGCAGTTCAGTCTTCGAGGAGACTCCGCCGGAATCTACCCCACTGGACGTTGAAGACCTTCGCGGACCTACACTCAAGCCACGCGGGTCATCTCGACTTTCCTCTGGTACTAGTGGTGATTCTGCTCGCATCTTGACTCCGCAAGACGACTCCATTCCTGAGAGTGTGAGACCTGTTGGATCTCAGAAGTCGATACAGCGTGATTTCTCTCAGCCGCGGTTGGAAACCATTGGCGTCTCTGTTGTTCCTGGGTCGGCCGCACTGACCGTCGACTATTCTCAGATTGAATCCAAGCAGAATGAGATCAAGGTGTCCGAGACTGTGGAAGGTAGGCAGTGACTTGCTAGCATAGGAACGGGTTCTGATTCTTTCTCAAGAGGCTGCTATATCCCCTCAGGATACAAACCAAGAGCTGTGTGAAAGCATTAAATCCCAGTCAAAGACACCTGATACAGCTGCCACTCAGCCAGAAGAGCAATTCAAGTCGGGCAGTCTGCCGGCAACATTCCTTGAAGATTTGATGGAGCTGCTCAACCCAGACAGTGCACCTAAAGCTCCTTCACCACCACCGCGAAAGCGTCCGTGGGGCGACTTCCTGGTCAAGCCACCCACACCAAAGCCGAACTTCTTCGTGCCCAGCGCTATTCGCCGCTATGACTACCGACACCTGGAGCCCGAGAACTACCAGCCGTCTACGACCAAGCTGGTCAACAAGAACTTTCGGCAACGGTTCTCGGACAGTGTCCGCCAGGAGCACTTCCTTGCGTCATCTGTGGGGGTTTCTGGCTTCGGGTCGCTGTCCGCGCCAGCACCCCCAGACCCGATGCAAGCAGCATCTAATGGGATACTCACCAACACGAACCTGTCTCCTCAGTTTGAGAGCTCAACCGACACTGCATCGACAGCTCCGACCTCTGGCGTGACCATGGAGACCATATCGGACGATGAGATTTCCGTGCACTCTGATGTCGAGGACGATAGCGCCGAGGAGGACGAGGGACCGGCTTTGCTGACTCCGTTCTCATTGCCGCCCAGCCGCAGCGGAATCAGCATGATGCTGGAGCAGAGCCGCGGGAGATTCAAGCGGCACCGTCCCGAGAATACTGGGGCCTGATTGCCAGGAGGTGTTGCAGGAGGATGTTCATAATACGAAGTCACGGGAAACGATCACGATGTATGCAGCGGCATTTCTAAATGATAGATATGGCTTGCTTGTGCTTGAGAGATAAAAGAAAAAAATAAACGATGCTGCTTGACAATCATAAACCATAGACACCGTAAACACCGTAGAGCGCTCCATTAAGCTACCGATTTTTCAACTCGACCCTTTCTTTCCCAGACTCCTTCCTCCTTCCTCCCTTGCCTCCATCCACCCCCCAACCCAACCCCTCCTCCCTTCCACCCTCCGTCTCCAAACCCCCATAACTACCCAAGAAGAAGAATCAAACCATCCCCCCCTCCACCCCCTTTTCCACC
>WOUI01000611.1:0-13592 GCA_012184565.1 Aspergillus floridensis | reverse complement strand
GGGGGGGGGGGGGGGGGGGGGGGGGGGGGGGGGGGGGGGGGGGGGGGGGGGGGGGGGGGGGGGGGGGAAGGCGTACTTGAAAATCCTTCTGTTTCTCCTTCTTTTTCTTGGAGCTGGAGCCCATTGTGTCGGTGTATTAGGGGGCTAGCGGTGATGTGATTTTATTCGACTCCGTACACCGTGTTTAGGGATTGAGATGTGCTGGTTGTCTTTGTCTTGCTGGATTGCGACTGGCCGTGGAATTTTTATACCATCACGTGAGGTCATGTGAGACTCACTGTTTTGCGTCGTGATTGGTTGGCGGGAGTATAGACACCATCTGGGGTAGTGGATAGCAGGCATTGCGATTGAACATGGTGAGGTGTAACATGTGGTGTTGACCAGAAATATCAAGCATGTGTCTTGTATAGACACCCCTGTAGATCCATAGACACATCTCATCCTGCCACAGCCAAATACCTTAAGATAAGAACTCCTTTCTCGAATGCCTACACACAAACTCAATTACACTATCACTATGACAATCAAATGCTTACACAAATTAAAACTCATCACATTCAGCATCCATACAAACACCTATTCCCCAAAGGAAAGCATGCAACCCCAACGGTGACACGAGTAGCACCTACCCTACCCTACCCTCTCCAGCAAGAACCACCCGACAAAACCCCCCGAGACAGACCACACACCTCCCACCCCCCATTATCAACAACCTCAACACCCTACGATCACAACCTTTTCCTGTGCCTCACAAACCTCCCCCCCCCCCCGGCTTTTCATCACTAAAATATCCATATCCACAAATACCCCAAGAAGCGAGCCCACAAGAATGCAATCCCAACTCCTCCACCACCGACACCCTGAATCCACCACCACTACCCTTCACCAGTCCCCAAACCCAACGACCCCCGCTCCCCAAATCAACTACAGCCTCCCCAGACAAACCACCTGGCTCCACCCAGCAACCTACACGACCCTCCACCACGAGACGTTCAACATCTACACGCACCTCCTCCCCGCGCTGTGCTTCCCCACGCTCGCCATCCTCGCCCCCCACCTGCCGCGCCTGCACATCCTCAGCTCCACCGCCTGCCTGCTGCTGTCGGCGGCCTACCACGCTAACAACGGGCACTCGGCCTACGCGTTGAAAGCGGACTACTGCGGGATTCTGGGGTTGCTGGTGAGCAACTTTGTGACGGGGTTGCATTATGCGTTCGTGGGGGCCCACGGGGTGGACGAGGAGGCAAGAAGGTGGTGGCGGGATGTGTATATTGCTGTCGTGAGTGGGCCCCCTCCATCTACTAGACACCGAGGGAGTTTATGCGGAGTGGATGAACACCCTTGCTAACGAGAACGGTTGTGATGATGGGTGCTGATGACGGGATGGGAATAGACCATCCTCCTCACCCTCCCCTCGCTGGGCTTGCACCTTCATCCTGCGGCGGCGACCACAGTGAACAGCACAGTCAACAGTGCAGCCCGCAACGATCCCCACCGCACCCTCCGCGTCACCGCCCTCATCTTCACCGGCCTGAGCGCCCTCATCCCCATCACCCACCTGTACCTCCTGCACGACGCCCGCTACCTCCTCGCCGTCGGCGTGGGGTGGTATACCCTCGAGGGGATGGCGTTGATCCTCGGGGCCGTGGTGTATCTGGTTGGTTCCCCCTTCCTCCTCCATCTTACACACGTTCACCTTGCTATCCATCCCTATATACAAACCAAAAAGAATGCCGTGGAGGGCACATAAGCAAAAAGGCTAAAATGAACCCACCCAAAGAATAAAATCCCCGAACGATGGTACCCACACAGTAAGGTCTTCATGCTGTGGTCGTCCCATGCCTTCTGGCATGTGCTCGTGCTCGTCGGGATGGTGGCGCATACGATGGGGCTGGCTTGTGCGATGGGTGTCGAGGCGGGAGGGGATTGATGTTTCGAAAGGTGACTCAGGACTGACTGGGTTGGAGACTGGACTTTCCAGATTGAAGGTGTGAGATTGGGGGTAATGAGTCGTTGCCGTGTTTTCGCCTTGAATCTCTGGGTTCGGGTTGGACGGAGTCGTAAAGCCAAAGACGAGAGGAATCGGCAGTCGTAAAGATGCGGTAGACTCAGTTTGAGTGTATGGGAAATCATGGATCCCGAATATCCTCCAGGCGAGGATGGTGCATTTAGCAGTCGCGAGATTAGACTAAACATTAGACTGCAAGCCAATACAAACTAATATTCTTACCTGAACCCCTGCTACCACCCTAGACCCCAATCAGACCTACAGATCTACTATCGCACCAAATGAAATCAATATCATAATCATCAATCTCGAATTCCACTAAGCCCACTAACAAACTCATAAAAAAGCCATCGACATAAACATAAAGCATAAACTCATCCATGAAACTCTATTCGCATATAACAAAGGTCAAAAACCAAACAATGAGATGCGCACTTCTGCCCGGTCCCAAGTCTCAATAAAAAAACTAAATCAAAAACGAAAAAAGCAGAACAAAACAAGAGACTGGGAGCCGGGACAGACGCGATTGTATCAAGCAAGATAAAACAAATCACACACACAAAGTTCACAACAACAACATCAAGCTGATAATTCCGCCCCTGGAGAGAAAAAGAGAAAAGGGAGGGTCATCATCATCCGGATCTTTTCACCTTTCGCCCGATAACAAACATCACGCCATTATTTGTTGCTTCTGGCCATCCCCCGAAAAGAGATAAGGGAAATTCCACATGTCGACTCAAGAAAGAGTCATTAGAAACAGTCACACTGCGCATCCACTCGGCTAGCGAGAATATGCAATCGGCTTGGATTTGGCAGAGACTGGAGTCGACGTGGTCATCATGTCGATATCATGGTAAGGGTTTTGAAGGAGTGTTGATAGGGTGGTCGACGATGAAATGTATCGAAAGTCGACGATTATCGAGATTAAGGTAAGAGGGAAAAAAAAAAAAAGGGAAAAAAAGGTAAGTAACGAGCTGCCCTCACAGACTCATCGTCAACCATTCCCACTCTTGACTCGCTCCCTGTCCACCAGCAATACTATGGTTGACAGGGTTAGCGGCAGCAGGGGGCATGGCCGGGGCCAATGGCACCACCTTCGAACGACCCGCCGACGAGAGACTCGATTTGTTGGTATCATCCATAGCGTCCACGTCCGTGGCTTTTTCCAGCCGACGCTGACGCTTAGGCGCCACTTGAACCGAAGTGCGAGCCTGGCTGGGGGAGGATGTTGTCGGCGTGGACTTCGGAGGCGCAGCCGCAATAGGCACCACTCCCGCAGCACGGCTGGAGGACGGCGGGCCCCCGGGCATTGCAGGCGGGGACTCTGACGAGGTCGTGCCACTCTGAGCCCGGCTCGAGGTGGGCGTGGTCACACTCGCCTGTTGCACCGAGTTCTTGCGCGCCGACTTCTTCGACGACCGCGACGCACCGACCGCCAGACTGTTGGCACTGCTGCGGTTGCGCTTCTTGATCACGTCCGTCTTGAGTGACAGGGGCCGCACCACACCATGCAACTTTAAGAACAAGCCACAGGCGTTACATAGAGGCTGCCCTTCCGGGTTGCGACGCCACAAGGGAGTTGTTTGAGTGAAACAGTTCGTGCAGGTAGTCGGCCCGCTGCTCTCACCGTTCTTGGAGCCTCCGGGGCTGGCCGGACGGGAGGGAACGGCACTGCTCAAACCAGACTCGGGCGGGGTGTTCGGGGACGTATGAGAGGTATTGTTGGCGCTCATGCTCTGACGTAACAGCTGAGAAGTGTTCGGGGTGGAGGTCGTGCGTGCAATCTTCTGCCGACGGGGATCCTGCTCCCGGTTGCGGACCTCGCTGACCGAGGCGGCCGATCCGTGCGTCCGGCCCAGACTGCCGCCTTGGTTCCACTCACTCGGGGTGTCCATCATGTCCGCCGACCCAATAGTCACATGCTTGCGATGCTGAGCCGCAAAACCAGGCAGCGAGTGGAAGGAGCCCGGAAATTGAGCATCCCACTGCATCCCTGCATTGAGTTCCGCAGCCTCATCAGCCAAGTCGTTGGGCATGGCCAATCCGGCACGGTCGGAAAATTGGTTGCCATCATCATCCTCGTTGTCCGAATCAGCCCCAAAGCTGAACATGGCTGCGTGGGAAGCGCCCGTGCCAAAGTCGCCCAGAACCTGCGTCGGATCCACGTGCTGCGGCTGGGGAATAGGGTAGCTGGGAGAGTGCATCGAGGAAGGAGGGTTGCTGGCGTGGTGGGACTGGTCCTGGTTCTGGTTGTACATGTAACGTGGCTGCAACGATGCCGACAGGTTCGACGTGCGATGCGTGACGTAGTTGGGAACTCGCCGCTGCGTGCGCGCATCAATCGACGGCATGTCAAAATACAGATTATGCTCGCCATCATAGGCCGGCTGCGGCGTAGAGGCCGTCGACTGGTACCCCGAAGGCGGAGGGGAGAAAAAATCGGTCGAGTTCAAGGACGAGGCGACAGGCGTGTGGGCATACAAATTGGCAAACGGGTTCCCTGACGTCATGGGCGAATCGCTGGGGGAGAACGTGAAGTTGGTCTGGTAGGGACCCGCCGAGGTCAGAATCGGATCATCGCCCAAGTTGAACGTATCCAAGCCAAACGGCACATTGGGAGAAGTGTGGTTGGAGGGGTGAGTGGGCTGGTGGTTGCCGTGGTGCAATCCGAACGCCGACGACGCATCCAGTGTATAGTCGGGCACAGCACCCGCCAGGTCGGGGTCATGGTGGGCCAACATCGCATTCGACAGGGGTGGCACTTGCGGGGACGCTTCGGCCGGTCGCTTGCGGGTAGGAACCTGGAGACCAAAAAACTGGCGCTCGTCAATACTAGTCTTGCGGACCCGACGAGGCACGTAGCCAAATTCGCTGTTCTTCCGCTGGTCTTGAGGAGGGTGGGTAAACGAGGCGGGCACGGGAGTTGGCTCCACCAGATGTTCCTTTCGAGTGGTTTTGATCGGAATAGCGGCCGAGTTTGTCTCGCCCTTGGTTGTGACAGGAGAGGGGTGGTCGGAAGGAGATTCGAAGGGAACAATGAAATCGTCGAGGTTCATGGGATCCGCGGCCAGGTCGGTAGTGGAGGGTTGGTGCGAGGCGACTGGCGTCCGGTCGGCCAGACGTAGCTGGGCGATCCCACTCGGTCCCGAAATGCTGTGTCTCGTCGACAGGCTGGCATGGGGAAATATGTGAGCGATCATTGCCGCAAGAGCGACCGTGGGGGAGGGAGAGGCGGTGATGTGGACGCCACCTACCTAGACTGCTCAACGCGTTCCCGTTCCTTGCGTCTCAGACTCATTGCCATCATGCGCCAGGTCAAGTTCTCCATACGCTCCTGGTTGGGGAGCTGGGCCTTAGTCCTAGAATAGAGCTTCCATATCTGGGTTGCTAAAGGGTCATTCCTTTGCATCTCATCCGGACAATCGTTACTCTCTCGGGGGGACTTCCACTCAGGAAACAGCGAGTCGTGGAGTAAACCGTCCTGAGCCTGAGAGGAATCGGCAGGCGAGATGGGAGAATCGAAGGAGAGATCGTCGGAGAGTTGAGAGGACGAGGGAGGAGGATGAGGGAAACGATAGTTGTTAGAGGTGGTGGTGGTGGTGGAGGAGCGGCGGTCGGCGTCGGCGGAATGTAAGGTCGAGGCAAATGCCGCGGATTGCGTCGGTCGCACACCACTCAACCCAGACATCATGACCGAATCTGGGTGTGGGTTTGGTGGGAGGGGGCGAGTGCTATTGGCAGGGCCCACGAGGGGCAGACCGGGCAGAAACAGGGCAATCTGACGGACTCAAGTAATTAATAAAGAATTATAATAAAAGAAAAGAAGAGAAAACGACCAGAAAGAACTAGTGGGAGGAGAGAGAGAGAAAGTGGGAAAGTCAAAGCCCGGGCCAGATAAGAGCTGCAGAAAAGCGCGATCGGGAAAGACGGGCGAAAGGGACCAAGCGGGAAAGGCGATAAGAATAGTAGTGGAAGGGAAGAGTGGGAGGGAGGAAATTGCAGTAGTGGTTGGTGGTGGTGGTGGTGGTGGTGGTAGTGGAGGGGGGAACAGGGAAAAAAGAAATAAAAAGAAAAACCACCAAGAAAGACCAAACAGCGTACAAGTAGCAGGGAATTGATTGATTGGAAGGGAAAGGATGGGGAAGAGAGAACACACCACCAGTTTTTGGACAAGTAGAAGACGTGTAGGTGAAGAAAAGGAAGAGCATACAAGAAAGAGATATTGATGAGTGAGTGAATGAGTGAGTGAGTGAGTAACTGTCGGTGCGGAGAGAGTCGATCAGACAGGACTCGACACCACCACGACAACGGCGACAAAACCCGGGACGGGGAAAAAGAGAGAGCGCGAGGGAGACGGAGAGGAAGACGGAAAGTGCAAAAAGAGAGTGAGAGGGAGGGAGGAGGGAATGGAAAGAGACGGGAAAGAGACGGAGAAGCAAGAGCAGCAGCAGCAGCAGCAAGAGCAGCGCAGCAGCAACAGTAGCAGCAGCAGCAGAAGAGACAGACAGAGAGCAGTAGTAGTAGTACAGTTGGAGGTGGGGGGATTGGTCGGGTGGATGTTGGTTTGGCAGCACGAGCCATGAAACAACAATAGAAGGAAGATTTCCTCTCTACCCGCCCTAAACGAATATGCCAAAAACAAAACAAAATAAATAAACCACGACCAATTCAATTCAAACTCTCTCGAACTCACTCTGCAACTCTTTTCTTTGGCTCTCTGACCGTCTGGTGGTCAATTCTCCGGATAATAATCGGAAAAGAGATCCCAGCAAACTCTCAGTGTGTAGGGATGAAATGGGGATAATATGTAAGGTAGGGATTAGTGCAGAGAGAAAGAGAGAAGGTTGAAAGTATTAATATGTCCAAAAAAAAAAAGAAAGCAAAAACCAAAGAAGAGAGTAGAAAAAGGTTAAAACCTACTCAGTTCTTGTCCCCGAAAAAGGCAGACAGTCTCTCTTCTTGTCGGGATCAATATTAATAGATGAACAATCCCAAATAGGCGAGCAGGAGGGGAGGACGGCAGTTCAGCCGGAGGTGCAGGAGAAGCGAAGCTACTTTTCTAGTGGAAAGAAAGAAGAATAAGAAAGAAGAACCAAATGATGATGGTGAGATCAATCGAATCAATCAACGGCCGTTGTTTTGCCTTCGATCGCAGCAGGATGCAAGTCCCTGGCCCTATCGCCGGCTTTTCCTGATTCAATCCATGGATGGATGGTGCGTGCATACCTGGTATGAGAAAGAGCCAAAGCCTGCCCGATGTGAGAAGACCGAGAACGAGAAAAAGAGTTCCCCGTGTTGTTCCACCTTGATGAATTTCCCCACCCTCAAAGAACGTCGGATGGTCGCAATTACACAGGGCCGGGTTGCCTTGTCGAAAGGGTAAATGGTCAAATGGACAGCCGATCACTGGTAGTGGAATGAGATTTTGGCTGTGGTCTTGTCTTGTGTTGTTGGTAGTTGCTGCTGCTGCTGATGATGCTGATGGCTGACGGGAGGGGAGGGGCTAGACCCTCCAACACATGACGCGGTGGGAAACTATATCTTGAACAAGAGCAATGGGAATGGGCGAGGCAAAATAGAGGGGAAAAAAGAAAAGAAAAGAACAGATGAAAGGCCACCAAGAGAAGGAGAAGAATCACGAGGGTAATTCAAGAGAAAGAAGAAGACAAGTGAGAAGAGAAACCCTGGATCAAATGGCTGGATGCAATGACTACTAGTAGTAGTTAGAAGTAAGTCTCCAGTCCGACAACCCGTCAGTAACTTCAAAAGTCTCCGGTACAAAAGAGGCAAATCGATGACTGATGACGATGGAGATCGAAACACAACAGGATCATTAACCAAGGTGATTATAGTGTTCAATTTTGGGGGGGAAGGCGAAGGAGGGGGGGGAGGGGGGAAGGAAAGCGAGACAATGAGATCTAATTATTATTTCAGACTCACGGCAAGCAGTTGCTTAGAATCGAATGATTTGCCAATGGGGAGAGACAGCCTTCGTTTCTCGTCCAAAAGAAAAAAAAAAGTGTACCTACCTACTGTACTTTAATAACCTAGGCAAAAGTAGACAATCCCAGTGGTCCGCCAATAGGTTAAATTGGGGGGCAAGACCGAATCCACCTCCCGTACCGAGCGAACGGACTGCCTGTTTCTGATTTGTCCCTTGGCAGCGGGCGTCTGGTCTGGTAATTTAAATGGACTCTCCGTTCCGCTGAATCTAATGGGGGAAAGAGGCCTGGAAGCGGAAATCGATGGCCAGGAGAGAAGAAGGCGAACAAGGCGAACAAGGCGGAAGACAAGAGAGAATGAGAGGAGAAGAGGAAGATAGAGGAAATCCAAAAGGACAAAAGAGGAATTCTCCAGCTAAAACCTCCCCATTGACGTTGCCGGATGATGTCTTATATACAAGTGTGATTTAGTGTAGTGGTTGGTATCCATACCCCATAGCTGGTCTGATCCATTGCGATGTCGGGTATCAACCTCCAATTCTCTCTCTGTATGCCATTCATTGTTGCTTGTTGTCCTGAAGGGTTTTACTTCTTTTCCCCCCCCCCTCCCTTTGGTCTCTCCGTTGCCCCTCCTCTCAATGCTAGTCCGCGTCCGTGTCTGTCGTTCGGCCTAGATCCGCAGGCAGGATGGAGGCAATCTCCATCCAGCTATGCAGTAAGCGCAGACACTAGGCGAATGCAGTGCAGTTATTAGGCAGGTTCTTTTTCAGATCCAAAGAAGAAGCACTGCCGTGGCCGGGAAAACTAAGGTAAGGTAAGCTCGATGCAGGGCCAGGGTGAGAGTGAGAAAGAGGGACAGTACTCGGTACAAGGAAGTACAGTCTGTATCTCTCTGTCTAGTCTTTCTAGTCCATACCGAAGTATTACCGAAACCTCCAACCCGAGGATTAGCGGTTATTTTAGATTAGGGGGGGGGGGGGGACGACTTTCTCGAAGACCCAGCAGCACTAAAAAGTAAGCTGCGCAGGAAGATTAACTTCGAACAATTGGTTATGATGTGAGATTCACTTGTTTTCTCGGTTTTGACTGGTCTCCGCCTCCCGGGGATTACTGCCATCACCCAGTCTGTGTCTGCTACCAACAATTATGAAAGAGACAAAGTATTGCCTCCCTCCCTTCTCCCCAATCTGGTATTTTCCTCGACGTAGTCTCTCTGCTGCAACATATAAGGATACCTCAGTCATGTTGCAGAGTGACATCAGACTTTTGACGCAGACACGTATTGTCTCCCTCTGTCTCTCTTTTCCTTTCCTTATAATCAAATAAGCCGATAACAAGACGGTCGCCCTTTCAACGAAATGAAGAAACGGGAAACGTCCTATACGTAGGCAAGTCTTAAGCCAGCCTAGAAAATCCCCACTCCCCGAGCTAGACACACCCAACCCAAGACCCAAATGAGAAACCGATCCGGATCCTTCCTCTGTGGTCGTCTCGGTCCCCACCAACCACAGCCAGTGAATCTCCTCTCCAGCAACTATAACCAGCTGGATGTGGGGAGGGTAGGTACTTTGGGTCCAACACAGCAAGAGGGAGGGGGGCAAAGAGTGGGCAGGCTATACGAACTACCTAGTATTCTGCTAAGTACATATACTACTATGAAATTAAAGTGGTCGGAAAAAGCCAAGCCATTCTTTTGTGTCTTCACTGCTAAGACGTGTAGTCAACAGTCAATAGGCCTACCAAGTGCAGTGTGCACCACATACATACAGTAAACGTCCTCCCAGCAGATGATTCAGTCGGGAGCCTCGGAATGGGATTTCCCACCTGTTATTGACTCGTTCCGAATCCCCCCGCCCTTTCCTTTCCCGCGCAGGCAGAATGCCCTTTTCACTTTCCCTCGGATTTCTCGCTAGCGTTCGCTCATCGAACGATGATGCTATGGAGATTAATGAGAGCATGCATGGGTAGAGAGGGAACGGGGGAAAGGGCAATGGGGGTTTCCGTCGTTCGAGAGCGGATCTTTCACGGAGACCTTTCCTTGTACCCCTAAGCGGTACCGGTGACCTGGTGTTGTTGTCTGCAGCCAGTGGATCTATACCATGACCCTCGCTCTTCACCTCCCCTGCCGATGACCGGCCGAATCGCAAGTAGTTATAGCTAGGGTCTTTATAATTATGCCCGGCGCGAGACATAGGGGATCTGAGCGTCTTTGCGCCCTCCCCTGCCCCTCTCTCATCTCTTTCTCCCCAAGTAGTCGCGACCTTAACTACGTACCCTCTCGACTAGTAACAGACTAAACAGCACCTTGTTGGAATCAAATCCGAACAGGGACAGAGAATGCAGCTTTACATGCATGTCGGACCAACCCCCATCCTTCCTTTTTCTGGGCCGATGGAGTAGCCACTGCATCGGTTAATGCTGTTGGAGAAGCGGAAGCTGCAATTAGGGTTCGCCCGGTGAGATACTGGGACTGCGCAGCTATCGCCATTGTTGCATTGGAGGTCGTTGATGTATGGGATAAGGGAACGGTGGCGCCGTTCATCGGAGAGACAGAACGGTGAGTCTGAAGCCGGACCTATGCCTGTCTCATCGAACGGGGGAAAGGGAGGGATAGAGCGACTAGAGTGAAAAAACAGGGACCAAGCTACCAGCCACTGGCAGTCCCGACGAAATCATCGCACCGTGCATCGTAACTGTAGAGTGTGTTGGTGCTCAGTCGGTGTCCCTGTGCACGGCGGGGCGGGACCATGGGACACACTTCGTTTCGGGCAGTCCGTCTGGTCCGGACGAGAAACACTCTTTTGATCGAATAGGACGGACCACCGCCCGGTCAAGCACATGGCTTGGAGCCAGTCCTTGACGACCGTTCAAATTAAGGTTGCTGTCCTTTTCCCTCCCGAGCACGGTGGGTGTGTGGGTTTAGTGCAGTCAACCGGTCGTGAATGAGTCGACGTCAAGTCCCCAAGCTTCGCTCTAATTATGGCGATAGCTATCAGATCATGACATAACTTTCTTGCATTGGACATCCTCACAGTCCGAGAAAGTGATCAATGCTCCCTGGCTTTCCGTCACCGGAAGAGTAGAAGCTTGATGATGGAGGTGCGTTCGGAAAAATCCCCCCCCCCCCACAAAGCTGCAGCTAAACCCAAGACAGCAGGTGCCTGTCCAGTAGCAGGTAAGTAGCAACAGCATACGGAGGAGAGAGGGGGGGAAAACCGTGGGAGGACCGTCCTCCGGGACAGTAGTCAGTCTCCCATGCACTGACTGTACTACTCTGCTACTATGTACTTCACCGAGAAGGCTGAGCTGCCCAAAATCCCTAACTTACCCGAACCCGTGTATGACCCGGTAATCTTAGTGGGTCATGTCACGCTCGTCACACCCCTTTCAAGCGCGTATCAGCCGGAGAAAACAAGCATTGACAACCGGCGGCAGTACTGAACACAAGCTGCTGGCATGGGAGGGCAAAAAGCCACCCACGCTACGAGTGTAATCCCTACAGCCGCAACCCCTCCCTTCTGTTCCACTCCCACTCTGTGGAAAATTAATCAATGGAGATTTCCACGATTCAGGTTGATGAGTGCAGATCCACCCTGCACGGCGGGTCATGGTTAACTTTACCTCGAACACAAGCCCAGCGTCTAGAGGCAAGAGAGGCGCGGCCTAGACAGACAGACACATCAGTCTGAAGCAATCGAATTGGCATCCCGGTCGGCATCGTAGTTTTCCATGGCCAGATCCCCGTTCGGATATGCAGCTACTAGATCGCGTCAAGAAGAATACCCGAGTCGGTTCGAGCTCTGGTGATAACAGATCAATCCAACTTGGCTCGACAGCCATGGTCCAGAGTAGTGCTGGACATGCCGGCTCAAATTGATGATGACGCTGGTGATCATCGTCCCCAACATCATCGTCATCCTTCTCAGAAGGGGACCCATTCGCATCTCCGAAGCACAGTGCACATCGCGGTGTCAAAAGCACGGAGCAAGAGTCGGCCACATCCACCCCCGTCATCCCAACCCCTGCGGTGGCGAGACCGGCGGAGCTAGGCGTACTGTAAAGAATGGAGATGTGATAGAGCCAAGCCGTGGCCAGGTCGTCCACGGTGACTGTTAACTAGCCCTCATCACCGGCCGGTGTCGAGTCCGGGGTCCAGTGAACAAGACGGGCAAGAGAGCACAGGACTTCTGTCTGGCTACTGACTACTGCTGCCAGACGGGCCATACCGTCCCCGTTGTTCCAAGCGACAAAGTTCCTAGAGCACGTTTCGCTCCCTTTCGGCCCCACGCGAGGAACGACCGCGAGGTCCACCGCGCTAGTGCTTGATAATCGGTGTCGACCACGCTAAACGACCCATAATGGACCAGAGATAAGAAGTCGCAGATAAGCTGATAAGAGTGTAATTAGCCTTGGTCATCGGGACCAATCGTTGTCCGGGTAAATGAGCTAGGCAACGTAATCGTGACCTCGGCTTCTGTGTCGACTAGCATCGATCAAAAGTACAGGATTGAGTACAAGCGACCGTCCGGAACAGCGGGGGTGGGGGTGAGAGGAAGGCAACATAACAGTCCACTAACACAGCATCAGCAGGGAAAGAAGGCAGAGGATCAGCTCACATGCAAAAAGGGGTGATGGATGTGTTGTGAATGGCTGTGGGATAATTTGCCCCATGGCACGAGACATCTGCCGTTCAGCAAATGACATGAGTGGGAAGGTGAAGTGGCAAAGGCAATTATAGAGTTTGGTGCTGGAAGAGGAAAGGGAGGCGAAGGTCAACCCGCAGAAGGGGAAGTGTTTGGACTGTTTGTTGGGTGAATGACTGGTCCGTTCGTCTTATCTCCGGATGACTAATGAGTGATTCCTCGGAGCGAGGCACCCACCCTTCAGCTTGAGTTCCATGACTCGAGATCGCGGGTCAGATCAACAACCACCACCCACCATCCCCATCAACCTCCCTCATCCCCCGTCAACCCACCGTCAACCCACCGTCAACCCACCAGAGTCAAACTATCCAAGAGGCGTCCAATGACAACTCATCATCCACTATAAGATATTCCGTATAGCCTGGGCGGCAGGGATCTGAGACGACAGCCACGCAACCAAGCACGGCTTAGGGTTGTTCCCTTTCTCGTCCGGATGCAGCTCTCCAACTTCCTATGGCACCCTGGAACAACACACTGACCAACTGAACAATCGGGCGTGCCTGGGTCTAACCTGCTCGAGTAAGTCCACCGTCGTAATAGCATGCCTCAAGCCTGGTCGACGTGATCGGGATCAACCTTCGGCAGGTATGGATGAACTTTTCAAGGGGGAGGTTGTCGGGTAAAGCTCCCTTGCCGTGCGTGAGGCAAAGTAAACAGCCAAAAAAAAAGAAAATAGAAAACATCATGCAACATCCACAAAGGACAATCAAGCGAGGACGCCACCGACCGGAGGTAGTTGACCAAGGAGAAGGCAAATGCAGACTTTACCCAGGGTAGAGGGATGAATTATCATCCACCCATAATGTATGAGTATAGTGATAGACAGCTCAGTTCCACTTCTGGGGGGGGGGGGGGGGGGGGGCCAAAACTACGGGGCTTTCTCCTTCTCCGGGGGGAGGGGGCGGGGGGGACAAAAGGTGGGTGTGGCGAGGGAAGCCC
>WOUI01000610.1:0-13653 GCA_012184565.1 Aspergillus floridensis | reverse complement strand
ATTAATATTATTATTAAAAAACTACAGTATTTCTAAAGTAGAATAGTATTATTTATAATATATATTCTAAATAGAACTAGCTTATAATTTTCTGCTATCTACTACTATACTTCTAAAAATAGTTAGCTTCTATATTAAAATAGTAGTATTATACTGCTATTATACTGCTGAGAACAGCTGTATATAAAAAAAAATCTAATTATTATAAATAATCTCTATAATTATAGTAGATTATTAATAATCTATCTATATATTTTTTATATAATAGTTATAATATTAATAACTCAGATCTTTTTTAGTATATAACTTCTAGAACCTTGCTAGATCTTTAGAATAGTAAGAATTAGTTTTAAAATAAATAGACTGCTACTATTCTATACCTAACTGACCTTTTTCCTTTACACTATCTTACTATAGTTTATATAATATTCTTAGATATATAATATAAGATATCTAATAAAAATAAATTAATTAGAATAACAGATATTTAAACAGTTATATAAAGATTTAAAAATACTATATCTTTTATATATAAATTAAAATTCTGATATGAGCAGTATACAGAGGTGCTTGCCAAGCCGGCTGGTAGCCGGCTCGCTTATATAGCCGGCTCGCTTACCAAATATGTTAACATAATCGTAAGCGAGTGGGCCGGGCAAGCAAGTGGGCTTCCGCAGGCGTCAGTTTTGTATTCTTAAACTTAAAATAATTTAATTTTTAACAACTCCACCAAATATGTCTTAATTATTAAATTCTTTGATAGAATAAAAAGACTATATCTATCTTATAGTTAAAACTATTCAAACTAATAAAATTCTATTTATTAATAAAACTACAGCTGTTTTTAATATTCTGTATTTAACTCTGTAATAATATATTAAAAAAATTAAACTATAATTAGATATATATATTAATTTTATAAAATTAAATCTTTTTTAAAAAAAGATTTTTAAAAATTAGATTTTTTTATTTATTAAATATAGACTTTATCCTCGGCTGTTATATATTTAAAATATAGTAATAATTTTTTTATAAAAATAAAATTTAAATTCTACTATTTCTATAAATAAAAAATAAATATATAATTTTATTAAATATATAGTTTGAAATTAGAAAATTAGTTCTCTTAAAGATATTATATCTAATATATAAAATATAAAAATCTAAAGTTTTTAATTAAATAATTTAAGTATATTAACACTATAAAGAAAGAATATAATATTTTTAATTAAAATATATAAAATTCTAATAAAACTAGTAATATTATAAGAATAGTAGCTATAATTTATATAATTATATAATCTAACTATATAAATAAACTATTTTTTATAAAATTAAAAAATTAAAAATAGATAATTTTAATTAAATATATCAATACAGCTGGTATAGTATTATTATTATATTTAATTTTTAAAAATAAAATTTATATAAAGATATAATATTAAGATCTTTATTTCTCTAATTTATATATTAATTTATTATTAAATAATTAGATTTTCAGTAATATTAGTTTATATTAACTTTATAAATATTTTATTTTTTCTATTAAAAATTAAAAAAATTAAATAATATAGCTTTTTAATTTTTAACATAAATAATTTTTATTTAACTATTAATTTTAATAATATATATAGTTAAAATAGTATTATTCTTATCTATATACTGATATATTTTTTATATTTTTATTAACTATATAATATTATTTATTTTATACTATTAAAATAAGTATATAAAAGTTTAATAGAATAGTTTCTTTACTAGAATATTTACTATATTAATAAGATTAATTTTTTTAGATATATATCCAAAAATATATTTTCTTACTTTTAAAAAATTAACTATTTATAAAATTTTTAAGACTTTAGAATTAGTTTTATTTTAATTAGATCAGATACTTAGTAGACTAATTATATAATTTTATAAATCTATTCTAAATAATAGTATTACTACTATATTAATAGTACTAAAAATATCTAAAAATATAAAATAATTATTAAAATATAAAACTATAATTAGAAGATTTCTTTATAAATATATAATTAGTCTGTTTTCGCAGATAAAAACAGTAATATCTTATATTAAAAAAATATAAAATTATTTTTAACCAGACTGCTTTGCTTAAGCAGAAAGTTAATAAATTATAAATTAGATTAAAAAATCAAGGTATTAAAAATTTAAAATCTTATTATTAAATAGTCGGTTTAAATAGTCTTACTGTTGACAAGACTAAAAATATATTTAAAAAAATTTATAAAGCTGATTAAATTAATAGAAATCAGCTTAAAGAACTAACTAAAAATAAGAAATAATCTTACTACTGGATACTATCTTACTGCAGTAAGTATAATATAATTAAATATATAATAATATAATATTCTATATATTAAATTACCAAATAAACACGTTATTTCTTTAATATATGGTGTATATAAGCTTCATCTTTTGTATAAAGGCATATTAGGATGGACGCGGAAGCCCACTCGCTTGCCCGGCCCACTCGCTTACCGATTACGTTATCTTATGCAGATTTCTAAGCATAAGCTTATGGAACTTTACATTCGTATAAGTTACCATTTAATTACACTTCCCAGCTATCTAAGGCGAATTCGACACGCGCTCGCGGACTGTAATGAAGCGTATTGACCAACCAGTAGGACAACTCAATTACTGGTACTGCGGGCCCCCACTGAGAAAATTTTCCTCAACCTAGCCGATGTTGTTCCAAAGCCCAAAAAAATAGCTCGACCTTTTTCCTTCCCCATAAATACCGAGTTTCGATTTTGCTTGCTCACTTCTCTCGCCTCCATCCTTCACTCTTGCAAGTCCAATCCAGCGATAGGATCGCGCAGTCTGGTCATAAGGACTATGACAGGGGCAACAAGCTTTAAACTTGATGACCTCCCAATACAGGATGCCATTGTTTTAACAGATCAGGAGATAGAACAGCTTCTCCTTCAAGCTGAAGATCGGCTCCGGGGTTGCGATGGCGAAAGACCCAAAGAATCTGACCAAATACAGGCTGCAGACTTGCTTTCTGAGCAAAACTCGATACGGTATGTCTTTCGGCGGCATCTGCTCCGAGATATCATCTGCCTTGGTATAAAGCTAATTCTTCACTCATCAGGATACCAAAATTATCTGGCAGTACAACTCTTGAGCCGTATTTCCATCCCAAAGATGATGTGGCATTGGTAGATACTGCCAGGTTGCTGACTCGTGAAGACTGCAATGATCATACTAAAAGGCCAAGCGGAGCTATTCACGATTCAAAGAGCATGAAGGTAAGAATCGCGATCTCTTCTGTTTCTTGTTTCTGTCGTTCAACCCATCGCAATGAGGAAAATATCTCGCGTAAGCGCTTGATACAGCTTATCATCCCGTACTGGGCTGCGCTGTGCCAATGAAAGTTCTTTTTTGTTTCATAGTTACTCTGAGCAAATTTCTGTTCGCAACCTTGACATATCACCGTAAGGAAAGGGTTCAAAAGCTAATTGCATCGAATTTCAGATGAAACCTACGGCTGGTAGTGACTGGTTTGACCTGCCCAAAACCGAACTGACGGCAGAGTTAAGACGAGATCTACAACTTCTTCGAATGCGTTCAGTCTTGGACCCTAAGAGGCATTATAAGAAGGAGAATAGTAAAGCGCAGCCCCCCACTTATTCTCAAATTGGCACGATTATTGAAGGCCCAACGGAGTTCTTCAGTGGTCGCATCGCGAAAAAGGACCGTAAGAAGACATTCGTCGACGAGGCATTGGCACTGGAGAAGGAGACCAAACGCTTTGAGACCAAGTATAGGGACATCCAGGCCACCAAACAAAGTGGTAAAAAGGCCTACTACAAAACTCTACGCTCTAGAAGAAATACCAGAGGGAAGTAGACTAGCTCGAAAGTTTATGGGGGTTTTCCGTTCTCATTCAAGCTCAAGCGATGGCGTGCTGTCACTGGACAGGGCACTTGGTTTATTTATCCAAGCCTTGGGTCGAGAATCTCGCGTGCCTTGCCGAACAGGGTCGTCTCGCCCCGAATTCGCGAGATCGCCCCGTTAGCGCCTGTCGGATGGTGGAAACCCGTAAGCGACTGTCTCCATCACTAATCTCTGCACACGTGTCAATTGACATTCGGCTCCACGGAAGAAGAACGAGCATACTTGCATGTCGATTGCTGCCGAGCGACCAGCGTCAAGGACTTCTTGATGGTTAGCCTTTCCTTCCTGCATGATTGCATCCAGCTCTTCCGCCCTCTTGCCTGTGACCAAATTGTCATCACCCCGGGGAACCGGTTCCAGAACAGCCTTGTTAGTCACTAGACTCAACGCTAGGACTCGCACGCCGCAATGCCTCGCAACAACTATTTCTGGAACAGTGGACATCCCTACCAGATCGGCGCCTAATCCACGGAGCATGCGACACTCTGCTCTGGTCTCATAGCTGCACCATTTTAGCTGTGCAAACGGATTATGGGATTACACCGCTTACCTTGGTCCGCCAACAAAAGCATATATACCCTCGTGGAGCCTCCTCTGGTTGCCCGATAGATCCATGGCGGCCCAAGCTTTATGGACATGGCGGCGCAGGTCGAGATCGTAGGCATCAGATAGTGGAGGGAAACGTGGACCGAATTCTTCGGCATTGGGCCCTCTTAGTGGATGAATGCCTGCCAGTCCAGAAAGGAATAAATGCTGTACACCTTTCAGAATAAGCCACTCTTTTAGAGCATAAGGGTTAGTCCACTGACGTCGTTGAGTAGCACAATGTCTCCCACCATGTAATCTGGATTTAAGGCCCCCGCGGCATTGGTTACTATCACCATCCCAGCGTATTAGTTTCGAGAGATGAAAGGTAATCACTCCTGCTGTACCCTCCTCTACCTGCTTGAGGGGAAGGGAAGACTGACAAATTATTGTGTCAATGCCAAGTAGCTTGAAAACGCGTACAGGAAATGTCACTCGATCAAGAGAATGGCCCTCGTAGTAACTATTAACAAGTCGCAGTCAATCAGCAATCCATGCAGTCATTGGACTTGAACGAAAATGGAGGTTTATCTCACTGAGCTCGGCCCACCATCAACACTGCAGGGACCTGCCCGTTGAGGCATCCAAAGACGAGTTTTCCTGCGTGACCGGCAACTTATAGATGCAGGGTAAGCACTGAGCTTTAGGTAATGACGAACTCGTGGAGCCTAGAGGTTACCTGTTAGATGAGGAAAATGGGGGATTGACTTGAAGTCAAATTCGGCTCGCGGTTGGGCGTCAATTGTGTTGGCGAGCCCGCCCAAGCCAGAGCCACAGATTATGGCGATGCGAGGGGCTTGCAACGGAGACGGCAAGCGATCTTTAAAAAAGAGAGCTGCTTCACACGCTTGCTCATATGAATAATGTGCCATATTCTTGGGATTCTTGGGTCACAAAGACACTTCTAAATAGAACACTGGGTGAAAGTAATAAGTGACGGCTGCTGCTAGGATGAGAAAGGCGGGCAAGTCACTCCGTAGAATACACACAACACAAATAATAGGTTGTTTGTTGAATATTACTAAGTCAAGGCAGTCGATTACCGCTCTCTGGACTGCATAGAAAAGAGTCCCCAAAAGTGAAAGCGCATTGTCGAAAGCCACAAAATGAATCTCGAATAGAATCAGTACTGATATTCATCCTTCCATTCTAGAGACATTGAAGTACTAAGTCCCTGTCGAGATACTATTACCTTACATCAATTTTGTCGCCATAAGCTTTATCACGTCCATGTCTGTAAGGATAAGCAAAAATATACCAGGACATTTAGTTCAGAACCTTAACAATAAACTATGTGCCGGTTATCAAGTAATGAATATCATGTAATTGTCCCAATCAAGAGAATGAGTTCATGACTAGAATAGAAGATGGGCACGGTATATACACCTACCCAGTAGTATGCAGGTCTCCTTTTGTACTCCTAAATTATCAGATATAAAAATCCTTAGTACTAAAAGCCTCTACACAAAGAGGATGGAGATGAATTCAAAGGATTAAAGCGATCGATTCTATAATGATGCTGATGACGCTAAGATAGATAACTTGCAATACGGGGAAGGAAATAGCTAACTGACACTGACGGATGGGATAGATTACTAAGCCATATCTTTCCCGGCGACCATCATTTGGCCGGAGTCAAGCGTACCTAATCAACCCCTTCTATGCTACCACTAGGTTTTCCTAGTAGCTATGTGCCCATAGAACTCAAATTTCCTGGACCAATGCTCACTTGACGACTCTTAAACAGGACTTTCTGCTCTTCATCCATTATCGGGGTCCCGTGTGTTCAGGACCTGGACGCCGTACATCTTGGTGGATGTACCATGGCACTTTAAGTAATGGGCCAGGCTAGGTAGAGCCTGCATTTGATTAACTGATATCCAATTTGCCCTTGATTGTCGAATATCACGGAGAAGGGTGTATGTCTGACCCTGACAGGCCAATGATATAGAGCTTCATTTTTGATCAAAGTTCGATCAAACCAGGGTTCAGTACTGACGTCAAAAACCTCATCCACCAATGGAAGGATGAAGCATTATAAACCATCCACTCTCCATGAACGACGGCATATGTGTATAAGACTGCTAAAGAGAATGCGTACGTATGATTTCCGGGAGAGAGGGTGAGAGAATAGAGGAGAGAAGGTGACGTATAGCCCTTTTCCACGGTATAGGAAGATCGCCGCTTTCAAACTATAGAAAGAGCACCTTGCAAAAACCGCCACAGAATTGAGACCTTAGTACTGGGATAAAAGCAGTCTTGCCACGAAAAGGATTATGCAAGACAACCACAGTGATTACAGTAGGATTCTAGAGTACCGATATCACGTCCAGTAAATTGAAGGTAAAGAGATAAGGTACTATGAGACTAGAATATTTCAGGAAAAGTCTACTGATGTTTGCACCAAGATTCGTTGCCCAGTGCTGTGCTCATGACGAGGATGCCCGCGAGGAACAAGTGATCATAGTCAGGCTTACATGAAATCGATTAGAGTATTCTTCAGAAAGTCAGCAATACTTGCAAGGATTGGATAACTGAATAACGGCGAGGGCAATGGGGTATATGAAGCCAAAACGTTAGCCCGTTAACTGAAGCTCGCTGGAATACTTTGGACCGGGGTTGTCGTTATTGATGAACTGTTGAGACTACAATTTTTGAACTCATTTTTGTCATGATTGAAATAGTCACAGGGTTAACTTCAGATGACAGAGGGAAACAGCATCTATGATCGGCGAGTATCAAAAATTTAAACGCTTTCAAGAACCGTTTCCTTGAACTCCCTCTCAACCTTGTGACCCTTGTCATCGGTCGTAGACTCTCCGTGCAGGTTAAGCAGCGCACCGAGGTCGAACTTGGGGGACTTGAGAAGCTTGACCTTGCGGATGTGGACCTATTGTCTGGTTAGTAGTCTGACCATATATGATATCCGTGTCGCTAGACTAACGTTCTGCAGAGGATAGATGCCCTGGGTGGACTTCTCAATCTCACGGCCGATAACCTCGGGAATTAGCTTGGTAGTAAGCTGGGCGAGAGAGCAGGTGGCAGCTTCGCGCTGAATGATCTCGGTCATCTTCTTGCGGATAGCACGGATCTGGGAGGAGCGAGCGTATGTGGTCTTCTTGATCTGGTTGGGGCGTCTCTTAGTGAAGGCGATGGCGAACAGGCGAAGGAGATAGTCGTCGGTGGTCTTGACGGTGACGTTGGCCTCGATCAAAGACTGCCACTTGCGCACCAGGGAACGGAGCTTGTCGGTGGTGAAATCCAGTCCGTGGAAGTTGGTCAAGCAGTTCTTTCCCTGGATTTCGTCGACACGGAGCTTGACCTTGCGGAAGGCGTGATCCTCATCGTTCTGGAGGTCGGCAAGGGAGACCTCAACGATCCGGCCCTTCAAAGAGTCGTTGGCGTTCTTCAGACCGCTGGTGCGGTTCACCAGAGTCTTTCCAACACTTTATAAAAGCTTGTTAGCGTGATTGTCGTATACCCGAGGCCACAAGGTAAATGTTGCACGAGATAATGTCACGAACGGAACGTTGGGGTCGCAGCATACTCTCTGACTTGGAAAGTTGAAGGAGCCTAATTGCAATCAGTCGAAGCCAGAGCGCTACTATTTAATGCAAAATAACTCTACCTTCAAGGAGTACTCGTCCTTTCTGGAGAAGGGATCAACGGTTCTCTTCTTGATGCCCTTCTTGCCCTTCGACAAGCGCTTGTTCCTACCAAGCGATCAGTTACTGAACGTTCAAAATGGTCGTCTGATGTTGGATAGGTTGAAAGGGGGTATAATTTCGCATACTTTCCGACGGCCATTATTGCGACTCAGGTCTATCCCGCAACAGTTGAAGACAGACTGAAATATCACACCAAGCGCACTGGTGGAGGGAGTCGATTCGATTGTCGCTGGCTTGCTGCTCAATCGCGGAAAAGTGTAGAAATCCAAATCCCACAGAAAAGTCAGCTAAGCGAGCCGTCGGCCCTACCACCAAATTACATAATATAATTCCCCACAGATATCCTGGTCTGGGGCGTTATGATTGGCTCCCATCGGTCAAGCACGCGTGACTCTGAATCCATTTTCCATAGATCTATAATAACTTGTTATTGGAATAGTTTGATACAGCATATAATCTATTGCAAAGTTCTGTATGTCCCTATCTGCAAATGCAGGCTCTAGGCTCTTCTCTCCAAATCCGCAAGTAGGTCCGCAAGTAGTCCATCACCAATCGTGTATATCTATCAAGATCGGCAAACCAGACAGGATGCAACCTTCCAATGTTCTCTGTCTCCTTTAGTCATGTTTAAGGATTTATCCCAATGGAATGCCAATTGTGTGGGTTTACACAGAATATGCAGAGTTCTCGGTGTAAGCAGGATGACTGTCACCTGCTGATAGTATGTACAGTATGTACTTACGAATTTACTCTTTTTAACATTCTAAGACTTTACTTAGTATTCGCATTTCCCGCAAAGAGAAAAAAACTTAGTACTTAAGTGCCTGGAAATACAGTATGCTGATTCTAGCTCCCCACCGCTTTCGTTGAATGAAATTATATGTACCGCAAGGAAGATTCATCGCGAAATGTGCACAAAGTACTCCATACTCCGTACTATCTTCCTTGCCAGCTGCATGTGTATTTCCAACTTTACGGAAAACTTACCTATGGGGAAGTGGTCCGGGTGCTGACATCAGATTACCGACGGCCCGTGACCATGAACTCAACAGGATTAGTGTTCATACTTTCTGGCCTCGCACATCATAGATCACAAAAGTTGAATCATGGTATGTTATCTGGCTTCTTGGTAATAATGGCGATAATTCTAATGCTCGGTTTGCAATTTAGGGTAAGCGAAAGAAGTCGAGCAGGCAGCCCCAACAAACACGAAAGGTGATTGATGCGCTGGGTACCTCTGAGTTTCACTGTTTATTGACTCGCTACAGAAAGAGCCACTGCCCACCACATTTGCATGTCTGTTTTGCAACCATGAGAACTCGATCATAGTAAAACTGGACAAGAAGCTTGGTCTGGGAAACCTCACTTGCAAAGTTTGCGGGCAACGGTTTCAGACAGGAATCAATTGTGAGTCCGCCTTTCCCTGATCATCCTCGAGGATGTCGCCTGCTCATCTTACGCTCTAGACCTCTCTGCCGCCGTTGACGTGTACTCGGACTGGGTGGATGCTTGTGATGCAGTTGCCAAAGACACTGCCCATAGATACGAAGAAAATGATGCCCGCGTCGGGCACTCAAATGACTTCACTGCTTCACCTAGTGCTCGAAACCTGAATACCGAGGATGTGGATCCTGGTGATGAATATGCTGATGATTACTGACGTGCCTGCGACAATGGGCGGGGAGAAGAACCAGACCTGCCTTGCTCTGGTTTAAAGTCTTCGTTAATGCCTACATACCGCTAGATTGAGTGTAATAAAAGTAATGTCATTTAAAGAAGATCCCCTCATGACCACCCCCATGCACTGGACAACCTCTATACAAGTGCCAATATCGAGTTAGAGTGTATAATATCTATCACCGAAGTCACCCAGCCCCGGGATGATATACCTAGCGGTGGCGGTCAGCCGGTCCCACCTTTCGTACTGTGAACAATGCGCAACACTTACTTTTTCTCATCCAAACCCTGATCTATAAATGCAGTTACTACCCTGAGCTTGGGAAATCGTTCTGCGAAATCCGCGACTCCCGATGGACTTGCAATAAGATTGAGAAAGAGTATGCGATCTTCAGGTACACCTTTTGCCTTGAGAACTTCGACCGCAAGCGTTGCAGAGCCGCCTAGGAACAATTAGGTCGAGCCAGCCATGTCGGTGTGTCGCGACTTACCGGTTGCGAACATTGGATCTAGAAGGAGTACCCATCGATTGGGGATATCAGTTGGAAGCTTCTCATAGAAGAGCTTTGGTTTGCAGGTCTCCTCATCCCTTTGGATGAGGATTTTGCCGATACGCACAGATCGGCAGCAATCCCTTAAGCCTTGCTCCATGGCTTCCCCTGCTCTCATTATCGAAACGCCGCATATTTTGCCTTCAAATTTAACTCCGAGGTAAACCCTGCCTACTGGTGTGGTAACCGATTGCTCGACCACGGGTAAATGGTTGAGACCTTCCTCCACTAGGAGGCGGATGATTCTATTAGAATAGAATATGAAGTCGGCACGACAGGTTTGTTTGTCTCTGATCATGCTGTCAAGAGGATTAGCCCATCATGGTACAGGACGGAGGCGATACTCCAAAGAAGATTTGAATGTTTATGCCATTTTCTTACGTCAGAAGAGCAATCAATTGAGGGGTTTGGGGAAGGACATGGACATTCTCGTAGGATATATCCTTGGAGACTGTTGCTGTAGGCTTTTCATCCTCTGGTCTGTAGAATGGTCCAACACCTTGTGCGGGAGAAGGTACTGGCTCGAAATTGTCCTTATAATCCATGATTCAAGGCTTGCCTAAGATAAATTTGGAATAAAGGCAGAGGACGAAGGCGGGGAGGAGGGGGGCGGCAATGAGGAATTGGTTCTAATGTCTGTGCTCCGGACTACCTGCTGAAGTTGTAGTCAGACAGCAGAGCCATATTCTACTAAGACTAGTTTTATTACTCAATGTGAAAAACTAATGTCTTTCCCAATGACAAACTAAATCTTGAGAGCAAGTAATATGAAATGTGTCGATTATATCTGTCATAGTTGAATTATCCAGGTGATCATAATTTACTTGAGTAAGAAAGGGAGCCGCTATATTCACACAGGGCGAAGTGTGGCGGCGTTCTTTGTGGTTGTCGATTCTGCCGTGTTTCGGCTGCCGCCTCCCATACTGCCTATGGGCAACTTTTCGATCTTCTTGACTTTCTGACTCTTTATTCTTAATAATTAATTATGTTAATCTTATTATATCTATATCATTATACTCTGCTATAATTAAAGGTAAGTTTTTATCTTAACAGTATAAAAGATTATATTTATAAAAATATCTATTACATTATTTTTTGGATATTTATTATATCAATAGTATTTTTCTGTTGTTTTACCTGCCGGTTGCTGGGCATTTCCGTATACTTTAATTTTTATATATTTTATATTTGTCAAAAGCTCTGCTATTTATATCTGCCTTTATTTTATAAATCAATTATTTCAATAATAAATTTTCTTCTTTATTGTTAAGGCGCGGGCTGGGTTGTATGATATCGACTGGCTGGAATAATAAGAATAACAGACCTAACTAAAAATTCTTTTTATAACAGTTCTTCAGATTTTCAAACTAGCTATTTAGTTAGACTAAATCTTTTTTATAACTAAATGATTTAAATGGTAAATCTTTTTTTTCAATACTTAATTTAGATTATTTATATCACAGTACAAACCTAGAGCACTTATTGTATCTGAATAACTTATTTTATTTATTCTATCTAACTAATCTGTTGTATTTATTTAATCTATTTGATTCTAGCAATCCAACTACTTTCTTTTCAATTATTTTGTGTATAATCTATAATTTTTTAACTTTTTATCTGTTTCTAATTCTACTATAGTTTTTTAAAGCTATATCTTATCTATAAATCTAAAAATAGTCTAACTTAGTAATCAATAAAAAATTTAAAAAATAACTCATAAAAAATGATATATTGAGAACTATTATTTTTGTTATCTAATGAGACTAAAAACTAAAAATTAGTCTATTGTTCAATATTATATAGTTTTATTGTTAAAAATAATAGTACTGCTAAGATATTAGTAATTCTATAATTTTCAATATTACTAGATATTTGAAAAATTATCTAATATATCAAAAAATATTTTTAAAAAAATATAACTACTGTAATATACTATATTAATATATTATAAATATTAATATTAAAACTATATTGAATGATATTTAATATACTATTATAATAAAAACCCCTCTGCTTATTTATTAGACTAAAGAGATTTAGAAAAAAAAACTGACTTAAAATATTAGTTTATAAAATAAATATAATTTATAAAATTATTTTTAAAAGATAAAATTAAATCTAATATAAATATATTAAAATTATCTAAATTACTATTTTGTAATAAATATTTTAATATTTTTAGAATCTATATCTATTACTAAAAGTATTATAGTATAAAGGAAAAAGGTCAGTTAGGTGTAGAATAGTAGCAGTCTATTCATTTTAAGACTAATCCTTGCTATCCTAAAGGTCTAGCAAGGTCCTAGGAGTTAAATACTGAAGAAGGTCTGAGTCGTTGACGTCATGACCATTGCGCGGAGGATGCGTAGATAGATCGTTAACAATCCGCCATAGTTACAGGGGTTATCTATGACATATAGCTATTTTCATAAATATAATTATATTGATTAATTTTAAGGCTTTTATTTTTATTTTTTTAAATATCTATCTAATTTTAATAAATTTAAAATAACTATTCTAATCTCTACTATCTTATTAAATAGATCTAAAAAAATAAAGATTAATATTAATTAATATACTATATCTGTCACAGTGTAGACCTAATACACTGATCCTATCTATTCTATCTATTTAATCTGTTTAACTTATTTAATCTATTCTTTTTTAATAATCTGACTATTCTTTCTGACTATTTTATATATAATCTATAATTTGTTTTAAATTATTTATGTATTTCTGATTCTATTTATAGCTTTTTAAACTGTGTCTTATCTATAAATCTAAAGATAGCCTAATCTAATAGCTAATAAAATGTCTGAAAAACTAATTATAGAAAATTATTCAGCTAGACTATTATTTTTATTATTCAGCTAAATTAAAAACTAGATACTAATCTATTTTTAATATTATATAGTTTTTATTTTTATAGGATATTAGTAACTTTATAATTCTTAGTAATATCTAATACTTTAAAAAGATTTATTTAGTATATTAGAAAATATTCTAAAAATAATATAACTACTATACTAAACTATATTAATTTATTATAAATAGTAAGACTATATTTAATAAAGTATAATATACTTTTATAATCAAGAATACTATTTTTATTTATTAAATAAAATAAATTCTAAATCTAAATTACTAGTTTATAAAAGCTAATACTGTTAGAATTATTACTTTATAAAAGAAAATTAATTTTAAAATAAATACATTAAATTATTTAAATTATTATTTTTATA
>WOUI01000609.1:0-13669 GCA_012184565.1 Aspergillus floridensis | reverse complement strand
TATAGAAGTGGGGTAGATTGTTGGTAGAGGAGGGGGAGGGGGGGGGGGGGGGGGGGGGGTGGTGGGAATGGTGGGGTGTAGCTTTACCTCTCCCCCACCGACTACCAGGATATGTTTATTCTTTGCTTGCCAGGCAATGATAAGGGAGCCTCCTCCCTGGACATCGGGGAATTTTTGCGACATTGCGATCCTTGTGAATGTAGCAAGAATTGAATTGATGCTGCTGTTGGTTAGTTGGTTGGTTGTTGGTGGTGGTGGTTGTGTCATAGGCAAGTTTTCCTATCGGCCATCGCCTATCGATTATCAGCCCGAGGAAGCACTCAGAACCAAATCACAATCCCGTGACCTTCCGCCTGCCATTTTCTGCCCACTTCCCCCCCAAAAAAATACGAGTTTTACCCACCGCGGCCTTTTTTTCTCCATTCTTTTTCTCCCTCTTTTCTTTTCCTCCTCTTTCTTTCTTTCTTTCTTTCTTTCCCCTTCCCCTCCTCCCCCCCAATTCACCTCTTCCCCAATCCCCCAATCCTTGCTTTCTGGGCCGGTAATCTTGAAATGATTCCACCGCCCACGTTGGCTATTCATTCCTATTATTACCGGTCCATGCCTTCTCAGTCTTAAGTCAAGTACCAAGATGCGGGGAGTACAAATCTTCTCGGGAACATCCCACCCTTCCCTGGCGGAGACCATCTGTGAGCGACTAGGCACCCAGCCGGCTCAAGCCAACCTCGGGAAATTCAGCAATGGCGAGACTAGAGTTGACATCGGCGTCTCCGTGCGGAATCAAGATGTCTACATCGTTCAGAGCGGCAGTGGAAAGATCAACGACAGTGTGATGGAGCTGTTGATTATGATCTCTGCCTGCAAGGGTGGTTCCGCCAAATCTATCACAGGTACGTGGGATTTTCCTCTCACCCCGCTTCCAGTCTCTTTGTGTGTGCAATAGCTGATTTGCCTGTTTCCATTGCTCAGCGGTCATGCCGTATGGTCCTGTTTAAGCTCATTCCTGCGCATTTAATACTGACTCAAACGAGGTACTTCCCGTACTCTCGCCAATCCAAGAAGAAGAGCCACCGTGGCGCCATTACTGCCCGCATGTTGGCCAACCTCCTCTCGGTTGCTGGAGTGGACCATGTGATCACCCTGGACCTACATGTGAGTCTAATGGCTGTGTCCCATTGTTGGAGACCATCTACCATACCGCCGTAGACTGGAGTTCTTACCAAGGTATGATGAATCTAGGCATCGCAAATGCAGGGTTTTTTCGGCAAGCCTGTGGACAACCTGTTCGCCGAACCCTTCATCGCTCGATGGATTCGCATGAACGTCCCTAGCTGGAGAGAAGCGGTGGTCGTGAGCAAGAATGCCGGTGGCACCAAGCGTGTCACCTCGCTTGCCGATACCCTGAAGCTCAACTTTGGTATCGTCACGACCGATAGACGGCGTCCCAAGGTCCCAATGTCGATGACGGACAGCACCGTCTTCTTTGACTCGATTGAGGAAGAGAGCACGACCTCGTCGAAAGATCAAGATCCTTTCGCTCTGCACATCCACAGCGCAGCTAGTGACAATGGCCAGGCTGAAGAGTCGCGTGAAGAGTCCAGCACCAACATGGAATCGCTCGTCGTGGCCAACCTGCTGCGCCCAGAGACTCCGACCGGCGCTCGTCGTCCGTCGGAATTGGAAGCGGCACACGAGTACACCGATGTTCGTGTCCAGGACGTCATCACCGGCCGACTGGTTCAGGGTCACCTGGTGGATGATGACTATCCTTCTACCGGTCCCACTTCTGTACCTGCTTCGGGCGAAACAACCCCAGGTCAGAATGCGAGCGGCGAACCTTCGGAGGCGGTTCCCGAGTCGATGATCAACTCTCTCATCTCGACCACTCCTTCCCTTCCCGGCGACCACGCGCTAGGCGGCTCATTCGATGCTGCCGAGTCCTCCGACGAGGAGGGTAGCGTGGGGCGTCACGCTGAGCAAGAGAAGACCATCACTCTTGTCGGTGACGTGCGCAACCGGACCGTCTTCATCGTCGATGACATGATCGACAAGAGCGGATCCTGGGTCGCTGCTGCTGAGACGGTCGTGAAGAAGGGTGGTGCGAAGAAAGTCTACTGCATTGCAACCCACGGTCTCTTTGGGGATGAATCCCTGGAGCAGATGGAGGCATGCGAGGCCATCGACCACATTGTCGTTACCAACACATTCCCCATCGCTCCTCAAGTCGCGAAGAAGTCGAAGAAGTTGATTGTCATTGACATCTCAAGCCTCTTGGCCGAGAGCATTAGACGCCACCACTATGGCGAAAGGTTAGTTCCTATCGTTCAGCAGTCCCAATTCCAAAGTGTTTGCTAACGGCTGCGATAGCGTTTCGGCTTTGTTTCATCTAAATGATTAAACCTCCCGAATATCGAGTCCCATCCTCAATGGATCCTCTTTGAACGCAATCCTACTATTCCCTACACTCCCATACCTCCAGTCCCGAGCGTAAGCGAGCTGGTTTTGGGGCAAGATGATGACTAAAGACAGTGATGACGAGTGCCTTGATGATTTTCTCAGCGAATGGCTCTTTTTCTTTTCATCTTGCCGTGTTGATGCTTCTGCATCCCGCAAGTCCAATTTTGTGGTGATACACGGCAGGTTAATCTCTACTGTTATCAGCACCTAAGCACTGAATGATACCATTGACCATTTGCGCATCCCATATCCTGCTTGGGCGGAACCGCAGCTGCAGGGGTCGGTGACATGATCACTCCCACAAAGCACGGGAAGATGCGCCGTGAGTCCCAATTTTGCAGACAGATGCCTTGTTTCCCTGTCAATTCGGACCAAGTGTATGTTGCTTTCCCCATCGGTGCGTTCCATGTCCACCATTTGTCTTTCGTAGGGCGGTTGGTATGTCGATCCATTCGATCACAACAACCTGTCAATCCAAAAACCAGCGATGCAGTCCACTCTGGGTACTGCAGGGGCGGCCTGTTGGAAAGGAGAGTAATTTCTCCGGACCTGAGTTCACAGGATCGTTCTTAACGGAGCGTTGGGAGAGCAAATTACCAGGACTGCGCGGTCTTCTATGACCTTTCGAGCCGTCTGGCTCGGTGGGAAGTAATCGTACTGCGCTGGACCGGTCGAGGAGTGAAGGCACCACTTTCTTTGGGGGCATCTGCCCCCATGACTTTTTAGTCGGTGGAAATGGTGCAAGAGAACATCTCGGACACTATCTTCATGTCACAGTAGCCTGTAAACAATTTTCAATTTAGCTGGACATCACCGATTTCCAAACCATCTTGTTCCCAGAGTGTCCTCCAGATGCCCTAATCCGATTGGAGCTCCTGTTTCTGCATTATGTGGATGTTGTCGTATGTCGGATGGAGCATTCGCGATCGATTGCAGACTAGACTTGACTTCGAGCGACGACGAAGTAGATTCAGAGACATCCGATTCTCCTTTGGCGCGCTCGGTGAGCGATGCAGTTTTCCTTTTGCCAGGGATCAAGTCGAAATCTTCCGACCCGTGTTGCTATCCTAAGACGACTCGAAAAAGTCACGGCAGTGCAGGATTAGCGGCGTGCAGCCTGCCAGCCGGCATAGAATGAATCAGCTTCCGACCAAGTTGACAATTGTTGCCAAAAGAAAGGATGGCGGTGTGCATCATAAGCCCGCGGGCTGATTGCAAGATTGGTCCGTTGGCTATGTGAAGCTGGACGAGGCCGAACAGAAAGCAGCCCCTTTCATTTCTCCTGAATCAACCTTTGTCATATGCACGTTACTAGTTGACCAAGCGAAATGTATGTTCGAATCGGATGGTGAACAACGAATCCGGGGCAAAATTGCTTTCCGCCTTAGAAACGAGTCTAGTCTACGCGTAGAGGTGAGATTGCGACTTATCCGGAGAAGGATGGAGGGTTGTGGTGATAAAATCTGGCCAAGCCATACATGCATCGCAATGACCATGGCAAGAGAATGCCCTTGTTCTAGGCCCGGTCGAGCGGCACGTCCGACAGCTCGTTTTTGGAACGCCACTTGCCAGATTGCGCCTTCGGCATACGGTAAGCTGAACAAATGGATGAGAAGTGAAGCGTGTGGGGATCGTAAAGCAATTGGGGGCGGTTTCTCCGGTGTGGTTCTGAGCATGGGACAGAACAAAAAGACGTATCGAGCAGACAAAAGTACCTTGCGTCACCGAAACCCAGGGAAGACGCCCTATCCCAGGAATATGAGAGGTGGAGCCAATGAGAAACCAGACTAGCAAGGCCCGAAGCATGACGGCGCAGATTTTATGTCCGGAACATTCCCGGTAGATCAGGGAAGCATGCGGCTAGCATGACCAGTGATGATTTGTGGTTCCTGAAATCAAGGAATCGGCCTCGGATGCTTGCTTGCAAGCGGTTTACGTACTCCGTCCAAAGTCGTTGAGCATACTGAACCTCGACTTGAGAAGGATGCTATAGGTATTGTCTCAACAATTCCTAGGGTATTGAAGGCAATCCGACAAGGTCAATCCTGAAGCGTCTCATAGATCATCTCATTTGGTGGATGCCTAGTCTAGCCACAAATGGCCTTCAAGAGCGGCTGAAGTACGGAGTACTGGTAGTGTTGCTTCTTGTATCCCCGCCATGCTGACAGGAATCGACCCGCCTGTCAAGCGATATCCACCGCACTTGACCCAAGCGCTGAGTCGGGTTCAGCCTCTCGTGTTCTCATCCTAGACCTGAGAAGTCGAGAACTAAGGGAACGCTCGGAGCACTAGAAGCACCGCGTGTCGGGTCCCGGACTGCAGGGGCAGTTCGTTCTAAGACTATTCCAAATGATGACACATTGACATCAGTAAGAGGAATGGCATCTCGGCTCGAGGCTAGAGGAGTGTTTGATGGTCGTTTTGCTACTTCCGATATTGTGGGCGAAACATCCAACTCTGTCGTTGGAGCTCATTTACGGGAAGATCGACATAATCAAACGAGCGGTAGGTGAGCGGCTTACAGCTCGCATGACTACAGCCACTCATAGTGTTGAAAGCCCAGGAAAGACGACAGTTTGGTGAGCAAGCGAACCAGTCAAAAGTAAGTACTGGCCAGGAGGTCGTTCACTGTTCCAGACACGGAGCAATCTCAACTTAGAACTTTGTGAGCTAGGCACTGTTGACTTTGGATCATATTACGAAGTACGGACGACTTTTGTTCTCCAGGGCCCCCCGAAATTACCGGCAAGCCACTTGGGGATAATCCTGGTTCGCGGGTGCGGGTCGCTTGCAGACGCACGGCGCAATCGCTTGATCGGCAAAAATAGACAGGAACAAGCATGATTGAATCGAGGTGTGACGCTCACAGGGGTCGTGCCTGCTTGCTCAAGCGTCAGCGACGCCCCCACGGTGCCTCTGCAAAGGCGGGCTGGGAACAGCTGCAGGGATGGACCCGAAACCATGGATGTATGAACTTTAATCCCAGTGCTTTACTTGGCCCATCAAGTGGAGAGAAGCAGCGCTGACAGCTTAGAGTGGGGAGATCTCAGAGTGTAAAATTGTACTGTTTGTTGCGCTGCGATTGTTTGTCCTAGCTCGTCGGGAAGCCCCTGCCTGCTCTGCGAAGTGCATCGGTAGCACCGGCAGACCGACATCCTCTTTCTGTGGTGAACCGTATGGCCAAAGTTTAACAGCGATTGCACTTGGAAATGAGTTCAAACTCAAAAGCAAATGGCTCTGAGCGATTGCCAGTTTTAGAATAATGGATAGATCCAGAGCAAACAATTGGAGTGAGCGGCACGGCAGTCGTTGAGATGGGTCTGGATCGGTATGATGCGCAAGTAACTACCGATGGAGGTTCTAGAAAAATAGGTTCGATGCATGACATTCGGCCGAGGTCATGGAAGGCCTTGTGGGGTATGGAGGGTGCATATACAGAAGTAGCAGCACGATCGATGGGGAAACAAGAACGAGCGATGGGTTGGAAGGATTGGCCAGGAAGGCTGGATCTGAACGATCGAGATTCCAGGAACCAGGATGTGCAGAGGGCGGAAGGATCAATTCGTGATGGATTATGATGCATAGATAGGTAGATGAATGGATGGATGGATAGATAGAGAGAAGGAAGTGGAGGTGGAGAAGGGGGGGGGGGGAGAGGGGGAAGTGGAGAAGAGGTAAGAGAGAGAGGAGAAGAAGAAGAAGTACAGGAGACGGGTAAGAAGGAAGGAAAGGAAGGCGGCCGGGGCTAGACAAGATCGGATCGGATCTACACTCCATTTCCTGTCTTCAACTCTCCTTCCAGCCCCTTTGGGTGCGTTTTCTTTGACTGGTCCTGGTAATGATGGAATAATTATTAAGGGGAAGGTTGTCATGACCGAAACTCAAAGCTTAAAATGAGGAACCAAGAAAGAAGAGAAAGAAAGAATGAAAGATGTCAGTATGTAGGAGACTAGGAGTAGTAGTCGGAGTAGGTTGGATCCACCTTGAAAAATGATCTGTAGAAGCACCACTACGACTCAATCACCCAGTCGGATCTATTCATTGACGGGGACTAAAGGTAATTAGACCGGTTAGACAGTTTACCAGTAGACAGATATCACTGACCTGGCCCTGGATCCCAGTAACTGTAACTCAATCTGGGTTTTCAATTGAAATTTATTTCGATTTACGGATATCCGGATATCCAGATAATTAGATGGCATTTTCTTTTTCTCTTTTCTTTTCTTTTTCGTTTCTTAATTTTTTTTTTTTTTTTTTTTATCGAATTCTCTCTGCAAGAATAATCCTACCCCCATATGGTTCCTCCACATCTTTCCTTCTTTCCTTCTTCTCGATCTCGAGATCTCACATACATCTCGCACTCGTCTTGTCCACGCCCGATTTCTTCTGTTTCGATCGCACTCTTTCTCCGTCCTCATCTCCCCTTACTATTTGTCTGATTGTCTTTATCAGGCTGTGGTAGCTGTAGGCGACTCCACTCCCAATTAATGATCCGTCGAGAGCAGGCCGGGTACGTGCATCGTGCTTGCTTCCCTGCCGACGGGCGAGTGCGGATTCCATGCAGCTGGTAGGCTTCTCGCCTGATTGAGTGCGGCTTCTGGACCTCTGTCCCTCATACAGTGACTGTAGTTGGGATTACTCTTTGAGACACCGTCATTCCAAAGCAATGCAACCAACCTGTCGTTGAGAGAGAGCGCACGCGAGAGAGAGAGAGAGAGAGAGAGAGAGAGAGAGAGAGAGAGAGAGACCTCCGAATCCTATATATACTATGGCTTCGCTGCCCTTCCGTTCTGCAGAACCACAATCAACACTTACTTCTTCTCTCATCCTCCCCTTGGGATCATCGCATCACTACGTTACTGCTTCCTCTTATTCAGAAAAGATCAGCCCTTCCTTCTCTTCACTCTCCATTCCCAACTCGATTCAATCGTCTTCAAGGAAACCAGGCCTTGCGGAAGAGCAAGCTGCCATATAATCCAGCCCTACGGCACTAAGAAATATCAATTCCGACTACACGCAAGATCCGGCCTCGAAAGTCACCGTTAAATCATACTCCAAGCCTCTTATTCTGTTGATCCAAACTTTGGTAAGGCCATGAGATCTCCTGATCCGCATCTTGTGTCTCGTGCATGAGGGAGCGGCAGCCGAACTGAAGAACTGACGGGCTTTGACCAGAGAGAGAGACCCAAAGCACAATGGCCAACCAATGCTCCGGTCATCGTTTCGCCATTGTACAGGCAACGAATGGCAACATCCTTACCTGGCGATGTTCCGACTGCAACTCCGGCCCCTTTGTTGCCATCTGGCAATGCAAGATCTGTCTCCATTTTCGCTGCAACGCATGCCACACCGCCAAAGCATAGTTCTTCCCTTGCTTTGGGGATCGGTAAGTGCCACTGGCCGGATACAACACCCATCCGTTCACAGTAACATACTGTGCGCCTGTTGTGGAACAAAAAGGACTAACGTTGGGACTCCTCAGTGCTCGCCCTGGAAGGGTTCTCGAAATCTGACGACACCGCCGCAGCTCGGTTCCAATGCATGGCTTGCATTGGGATCGGCAGAGCACCCCATGCAAACCTGTCCTCTGACGGATAATCTGACCCAAATCCCTTGTCTTTCTTTTTCTTAATAGGTCCACTTTATCCCTCTTTTGTTCTCTTAGCCTACCTGTCCCCCGTACCACCTAGATGCAGGTGGCATTCTTCACTTCTAGACGTCGCATCTGGACGAACGACCTCGTCCTGATATCTTATCCATCTGCCCACCCATGGCAATCCGGAGCTCGATGCATTTTTCTGTTTTCGATACAGCTCAAGAGAGAACTGAGAGATTTGACGTTCCTCTGGCCTACTACAAGCGGGAGGAATAGCACATTCCAGCTAACCTGCGGCGGCTTTGCAACTGACTCGCTGTCTTGATGGCTGGATACAACAGATCCAGTCTCATGCAGCTCGTCACCCTTGATTGATCTGCTTCGCGTTCAGTTCTTCGCTGACTTTTGTCTCGCTTCTGCAAAACGCTCATCTGCTGCCGATTTCTTGATCTGTTTATGCCAAGCCTACGCGTGTTTTGTCCACAGTGTTGTTCTTCTAGAATTGCATCGCTCCGGCGTTCAGGTTCAAGAAACCAGGGTTTGGGGGTCATTGCTTGATGGCATTGTCGTCTGGCAGTTTTTTTATTCATTACGGATGTCTCGTTTGTCCCTCTGGAGTCCTGGCGATCGATCCTCTGCTCTACCCTTAGATAGAAAATAACTCATAGACTTTTTCCCTCGGGGAAATACAATATAACCTGCGACGACGCAAATCACCTCCCCTGTCTTTCTCCTGGGTACTGATATCAAACTGAGCATAGTACAGCCACCAACAGCTTTAGTTTTTTCTATAGCATTGAAGGTATATAGGACCCCCAATCGGAACGATACGCCTCTTCCCCGCTGAACCTACAAAATAAGACAAACCAACAGAGCGACAAACAGACCCCCCCCCCCCTCCTCCCTTCCCCCTAACAAACGCTAAATTCCCCTCCGCCGCACCGTCAACCATCATCCAAATCCGCTCTCCGACATCTCTGACACCATGCATGTCCCCTACTTTCATACAAAAGATACCCCCAGCGGAAAAATCGAAGCAAGCTAGACCAATGAAGTAGTCCTGCCATAGCGTCAGTGGCTTGCTTGCCAACAGCCCCGGTGCTGTGCTGTGCTCTGCGGTTGGCTACTAACTTATGATTGAGCAACGAGCCGTTCCTTGCATTCACTACCCCCGCCGTGAAACACATCTTTACTGTTTTGATGAACGTGCAGATGGATGGGGAATGGGGACATGGCCTCTGTAGCAATCATTGCCTGGCATGAGCTAATAATCTTTTATGCTTAATTTTGGGGAGTGAGGCATTGTGTTCGGTCCCGGTTTGGAGGCTCTTGTCTTGCGGAGGGAGCGAATGGGAAAGTGCAGATCAAATAAGAGTAAGGAACCTTGTACTGTACTGTACAGTCCAGCCAATGTATGCAGATATTTTGGGGAACGCCGGGAATCTTCCAAGTTCTGGTAATTCTACCGATTGGACCGTGGGCTCGTCTTTAATTTACTTGCTGCCGGGGTATACTAGACGGGGCTGTTCGGTTAGATGTAGACTGTAGATAGTACACAATCATATTACAGACTCCGGGTCATCCTAGACTACAAAAGACCACTCGGGGATATGCATTTCAGATGTGAAGCAGATGATTAAGAGATTAGAGGCATGCCAGAGGCCTATAGATTTCACAAAAAGCACCGTCAATCAGGTGTAAATACTCTGTTCGCCCTTCATCAGTATACCGTTCATATTGTGACAAGGCTATTCTCTTCAAAGGGAACAAGCTTACCTCGGTGATTTGGTTCACCTGCAAACCAGGTTCGGCCATATTCGCATCCTTCAAGAAGTCCAACGGCATCCAAACCAGATGTCCCTTGATTTTGTCGAGCTTCTCGCGAGTGTCCTGGATGGGTTGGTAGGGGTCAAACAAATGGCCCTGCTTGATGCCTTTAGGAACGAAGTGATCGTAATCCTCAAATGTGAGGATCTTGTCATCGGGATCTGCGCGGAAGAGCATCCGGTATATGTCGGTGTTGACAGTGGCTTGGTTGGTCCACATCTCCCACAGTGCGTCATTCATGGGATCCGTGACAAGGTCATTCTCAGGCCCCTCGAGAATCTGATTCATGCACGCGTACGGGGGCTGGGCGTTGGGATGCTGCGAGGCATCGTATTCCTGGCAGGGAAGCAGGCCGAGGTGTTCGCGCCACAGCTGGCGACGCAGGGTTGCCGCAAGGCGGGCGGCCTTGTATGGCTGACCGTCCATGGTACTATCGATGAAGTCCTGGTCTTCAACAACGATGGCCAACTCGCTGTCGTGGTAGCCACATTGAGACTTTGCGGGATGGATTAGTTGGCCTGCTCGCAGGGGCTAATGTAGGTAGCTGCAAGGGGAGAATGGAAAAGACTTACCCGATCGTTGATATTGGCGCTTCCACAAATGGCAATTCTGTCATCGACAATGCACACCTTGCCGTGCACATAAAGTTCCTCTTGAACAATGTTGTCTATCTCAGCGTCAGGCTCGCCATCCCAAGGCTCGTCAGACATTCTACCGCCGTTGAGCATCGTTGTGTGCGCCACGGTGTCACAGCCTTTCAAGCCCTCTTTCTCCCTATGACGTTCGACCTGCTCTTCGTATTTGCGCAACTGCTCAATCCGCGCCTCCTTCTCCTGTTGCGCGTTATCATATCCAACTTCATGCCTGTCTCCTTCGTTGTCAATAGCAGGGTGAACACTATCGCTCATGATAGACTCAGCAATTCCACGTTGGATGTCATTGTACGTGACGCCGGCCTCCTTTTCCAAACTTTCGAGAGCGGGAGTCTTGTTAATCCGGTCATAGGCCCGTAGATTGAACAAGAATACGTGTTCTGCTCATGTTAGACATGATTTCCCGCATTAAGTGTGGTTCGACTTACGTCTCGGGTCTACACCCTGAGCAGAAATTTGCCCGAAAATGGAGTGCTCGCCGCGATGAATAGACTTGTACTGATAATCCATGATCGCGCGTGTGCCGGTCGCGGCGTTTTGTCGGAGATCTCCTGCGAATCCGGGAATGGCGGGGATGACAATGATCACGCGAAACTTCCTTCCTTCCTTGCCCGCTCGGACGACTGCATCGACGATTGACCGCCCGATTGTGTTCAGGATGGGCTTCTGCTGGTCTCCAGTAGCCGTGACTAGAAGCTATCAGTATATGCAGGAATGAGACTAGATCAAGCGAAGTTATCTCACTAAAGAACTGGTTCTCGATGTAGACGAAATGCTGGGCCTGGCTGATAACCTCCTTGTAGGCGTTCTGAATACTGTGCTCAGTTAGGATGCCACTACTCCAATCAGCGCTGCTGCGCACGATCTGTGCCCGCGCAAATCCCTGCTTGCCGAGGGGCTTCTCTTCGAGAGGCTTCAAGGGGTGTTGCACGTAGTCGCCGCAAGGGTATTTTGGGCGTTGTACTCCCACCAGATCCTCGTCCTCCCCGGTGCGACCCTCAAGCATAAGCCAATCAACGCCATGGTCCCGTTTATACTTGTCCCTCTTGATGAAGTTCCAGCGAAGAACAAAATGCTCTGCGATGTCGTACACACAGTCACCCATCACACCCATGGCAACGTCATGCCAAGGCATCCGACCGTACTCCGCTTTGCTGAGCTCGTTCTGCTGCCAGTCTTGCACACTCTGGAAATCCATGATCCGATTGTTGTTGAATTCTTGTCCGGGGAAGATTTCGTCTCGCAGATTGGAAGGGTGAACATCGGCTAGAGGGTGCTGATGGGCATCCCATCTTCCGAAGCACAGATCAATACCGCCAATGAACGCCAATGCATAATCAATGACAAGAAACTTCTCATGATGTGCCTGACAGATCGATGGTCAGTTAAAGTGTGGGCGCATGCGCGGGTGCAGACCTACCCAGTACAGAGTCATGTCCGCAGCATTTTCGAAGATGTTATGATCCGGATGTCTGAGGACTTTAATGTTGCCGTAGCCGGGCGAGCCCTCGGGACATAGTGCGCGCAAAGCATGCTTCGTATGAGCCGAGTTACAGGTCAATGCTTGATTCACCTATTTACTTCGCGTCAGCGACTGTGCAACTGTGCAACCAGGCGGCAACCGGACCTCCTTATACACAATGACGTAGATCTTGACCCCGGCCTCGGCACGGCGCTTGAGGACCTGATCCAGTCGCCATTCCTGATGCGCATACGCAGGCCGGCGGAGGAAGAGCTCTGGAGAGAGCCACCAGTCGGCTATGTAGATGACCTCCTTGGCCTCTTCTAGAGCAATGGAGACGGCCCACATATAGTCGAGCGCATCAACATACCACTTGACCCGGTTACCTTCGCGGATGGGAGCGAAGGACTGAAACCGGTTGGACTCGGAAATGGCGGTTCTCTTGCGGTCTGTCTCCTGTTCGTGCGCTTCATCATGGCGATGATTGGGATTGATGATGTTGAAGAATTTGCCGACTTTGTGCTTGAAATGAGAGGCTTTTGCCTCGAAACTCTCGATGTGAGTGTCTGTTTTCCCCACGGCTAATTAGTCGAATCCACCGAGGGAGAGAGAAGCTTAACCTTTGAGATGATCCTCCAAGTGATCGATTTTAGACTTCAGCTTCTCCATCGTGAACCAGCGCGATAGAGTTGTAGTCGGTTTCAAGTGATGAGGAAGGGCAGGGGAAATCTGCAGCCAGGTCTGTCAACTGCAGCTGGTGGGAGGAAAAAAAAGAATGGGGAGAGGGGAGAGGGGAGAGGAGGGGGATGGGATCCACCGACGATCGGAAATCAATCAGAAGATAACGAGTGTGGACTGTGGACAGTGTAAGTTAAAAAGGTTTCTGCCTGGGAACAGTTTTAGATCCGCCAAGGCGATCGGCATGAGGGCAGGGACCAGTGGGAGAGATTAAAGTGAGGTAATAATATCAGAATCTAATATGGAGACCCGGAAATGCAATCAAAAGCCAGCCCTGAGTCCAGGGCGCAACAAACCGTGAGTGGGGTGATGTCATTGCTCTCCGCCTTATCCAGCCTTGTTGCGGCCTCAGGCTGAATTGGCCCGAAAAGGCAGGCATAGAACTGATCCATCCATGATCTTCTCCCTCATTGACTATGGCCCATCAATTTACTTTTCTCTGACATCTTCGACACTTACCACCTACCTCATACTCAGAACTGGACCAAGCGGATTCATTGTACATGAGTAAAATACTCATAGTTGGTCCATGCTAGACTAAGTCCTCCCCCCTGTCGACCTAAAGCACTCCTCCTGCATGTTCCTGTCGCGTGTCAGTGGATTTGCCTCGGGTAGACTCCACCCACATCCACGGTGTGCTTCCATGGGAGTCCTGCACATTTCATCATCGGCTGCATCATCATCGTTATTCTCTTCTTTGATGTCTTACACATGACCCCAACTCCCTAACACCCGTCCTTCGCTGGCAGTAACACCATGAGCGCATCACGCAATATCTACAAGGATGATATCGACTTCACCGCCCTTGCCCTGCGGTCCCCGGAATTCGCAAAGTAGTACGTCCCCCCCCCCCCCCCCCCCCCCACCCCCGGCTTTCCGTGTCACACAACCCCCCCCAAACAACAACAACCCCAACATAACACAAAAAACAAAAAG
>WOUI01000608.1:0-13729 GCA_012184565.1 Aspergillus floridensis | reverse complement strand
CACTACAAAGTTACCTTACTGGCCGGGATCGCCAACCGGCCTGCCCGGCAGATCCGATGCCGACCACCTTGAAGCCACGTGATCGATACGCTTCCCCCCCCCCCCCCCGGCGCGCCAAGGCTCATCTGAAGGGCAGGGCCCTAAATTAGGGCAAGCAAATTAGCGCACATTGTAGCCCCCCCCCCCAAGCCTTGATTTCAACATCTGAGCCCAGCACCCACGACCGCATCCCCCCATCGCCAAACTCTCAGACCGGTCTTGTCGAGCTCAGCACCGTCGACAAGATGCCTACCCGTTTCTCGAAGACAAGGAAAGCGTGAGTCGAAAAAGCTTTTCCCCTTCGCCTCAATGCCCTCGATCGTGATCTCGCGGTTTTCGTGGTGGAATGCGACAGGCAGATGCTTTGTCAGGCGCTCTCCGGAGAAATGCCGAACATGTAAGATGGAAGGACATCAGACTGACATTTCTGTTTTCTAGCCGCGGTCATGTTTCCGCCGGTTACGGTCGCATTGGCAAGCACCGTAAGCATCCCGGTGGTCGTGGTATGGCCGGTGGTCAGCACCACCACCGGACCAACCTTGACAAGTACCACCCTGGTTACTTCGGTAAGGTCGGAATGAGATACTTCCACAAGACCCAGCAGCAGTTCTGGAAGCCCACCATCAACATTGACAAGGTATGTTGCATCGGCTCGAGAGGGAGGATCGGAATTATTCCAGTGAACGGTGGTCGATTTGGTCGGGTATCGATGAAGCAAACGTGGATTGAGACATGACCGCATCAGTTTGTGAAGGAAGATCGGGGCGGCCAAGAGTAAACGCTAATCTGTTAATTTGTATTTCAGCTGTGGTCTCTCGTTCCCGCCGAGCAGCGCGATGCCTATGTGAGCGGCCAGAAGACCGACACCGCCCCTGTCATCGACCTCCTTTCCCTCGGTTACTCGAAGGTCTTGGGCAAGGGCCGTCTCCCCGAGGTTCCCATTGTCGTTCGCGCCCGCTACTTCAGCCGTGACGCCGAGAAGAAGATCAAGGAGGCCGGTGGTGTTGTTGAGCTTGTTGCTTAAATGTGGAAGTTGGCGTTTCTGCTTGAAGGATTAGACTGGGACAGGTGCTGCCCTGGCTACGGCTCAGGGCAAAGAGGGTCGATTATCTCCTCTGGTGATGAAAACTTCAAATGGGAGCCGCGGATCGGGCACCTTGGTCCGTGTATCTACAAAACAAAGGGTGTCTAGTTGGTGACGAGCTTTAAACGGCCGCCGGACAACTTCACGATCAGATTTATCGAACAATACCATGAAGGAGAATTGAATTTTTTCACTTTTTTTTCTCTCCCGGACTCATTCCTCGACTGCTGTTGCGTTGCATATGCTTGTTCCGACTTGATGCCATGGGCTATATCGCTTCTCGCCGCCGATTCCTCATCGCCACTCACCGATGCGTTGTCATCATTCGCACCGGACCGAATATTCCAGTGGATATTGCTTTCCATTACCGCTGAATGTATTCGAGTAACATGAGTCTGCTCAGTTGCTTGACTACCATGTTCGCCTTCATAATTGGATAGTAGGATATGTAGTGTGCTTTTTTTACATGCAATAGCAATATAAATAGTTGTATTCGATCATCTTGTGGCATGTCTACATCCTAGCCTCTCGAACGGAACCCGTCCTCAGACACGCACTATTGGTCTCGAGTGTCTCACGAATGAACCGGACCGCTTCGTTGACCATTTGGGGAGTTACCTCGTGTCCAGCGTGCTCATCGATAATGTCTTCGAGGGTGACCAACCCATCAGCAAACCACCCACTGGATGAGATTGCTTGTTTCAACCAAGTCAAAAATGCGCTTCCTCGATGGTAGGGTACCAATTTATCCATCCCGCCCGATAGGTTAAGGATTCTCTTCCCTGCTAAACAACGATAGAGTAAAGGGCGTAGGGCGACCTTCTCACTTTCAGTGGGAGCCGGCAAGGATTCGCTGCGGAGAGCACTAGGTATCAACGTTGAGTCCATTTGGCTCAAGAACAAGCTCGCGGGGTCGTATTTTCGAACGGCATCGAGCAATGATCCCGGAAAATCCTCAGAGCCCAAGAATTTGGAGCCAGGAGCTTCGCTATCTGTCCAGGACGGCAGCCTGGACAATCTTGCGCGATCGGCCATGAGATTCACATAATCAGGGCAACCAATGATGACAACGCCCGCACTTATGCGGGGCTCATGCAGGATGCAGCTCCAGGCAGCGTGTCCGCCTAGAGAAACACCCAGAACCAAGTTATCGGATATCTTGCGTTCTGATCTGGGGAAGACAAAAGATGGGATATAGTCGATCAAGAGAGACACATCACGGGCAGTGCCCTCTGCAGGACAGAGATTAGAGCTATGATTCGTCTGGATCAGCATACACAGCACTCACGGAAGATCGAGAACATGTCTTGGGCATGACGATGGTTTCCTTGTTTCCAGGCTTCATTGGCTAAGGGATCAACCAGCCTTGTCCCATGGTTTCTTTGGTCGAATGCTACGGCAATCAGGCCTTTAACAGGGCGATTTGAATCGAAGCAAGCGCCTTGCATCTTGGAATTCCAGTCGGCGATGACTGCCGTCGCGATACTAGTCATTCGTTCTTGGGTAGCTAGTCTTGGGTGTAGTAACCAAAGACAGGCAACCTCAGCCGCTTCTGATGGTAATTCTTCGAGACCGAATACCGTCGTGAGAATTCCCGCAATGGCAAATCGCCGATGACACACAGCCGACGGCGCGCTGGTGTTGTCAAGGTCAGAACGCGGCGCAGCATCCAGAGGCTTCATGGGGTCCGTCATATTCTCGAATGAGTCGATGTTCCTGTTTCATATATATATCTTTCTTGCTGACGTGTGGGCGCAATTGCGGTCTAATGGGGGATCTGGGGTCTTTTCCTTTGTGGTTCGTCTCTGTTTGTTTTTGCTCTTCTGGGGGGAAGGGGGAGAGGAGAAGAGAAGGTGGAGGGGTGGAGAGATTAAATCTGTCCGGGGAATGAGGAAGTGATATTTAAATACACCTGTATATATCACCCACTCTCCATATAGCAGTTTCAACCTTGGGTATGTACTGTACAGTAGACAATAGCCGAGGATAAGTAATATACCTTCGAGTACAGTACACCACTTGTTATCTGCGTGACGATCACCCGATATTTCTGCTGGTAATTGGTATGAGTGGTGTGAGATCTACCTGTATACACCGTATGTAGCGTATCATACCGTATGGTACTGAGACTGACTGCCTGATTTCTGGGGAGTGAGTACGGCGTAGCTTTGAGCAACATAGGATTGTTCGAAACTGCTCATTGATAATCGGGCAACTGTCTCGTAGAGACATACGATCCATTCTGAATTGTGAGTATGCGGATTGTATGAAAACTGAAGCTTTTTAAATCTGTACAGTCCTAGACCCATTAACCAAAGCGGGTCTTTTGTCGCCATTCAAGGTTTCTATCGTTCTATCCACAATTTGCATCTACTCGTAGTACGGAGTAAGTACTGTCTCCGTAGTCTCCGTAGTCCGTACGGGGCAAACAATCCACCCACTGCACTGCACACCCACGGCCGGGGAAGTTCTAACTTACCTAGTCTAACTTTCCTTCTCCCCAAACATCGCCCATCATTTCTCCCCTTTCGCAATCTAATCTCCCTCTTCCCCACCACCACGACGCTCCCTCCCCTCCCCTTTCTCTCGTTCCCTTCCCCTTCTCTACTATCCTTCTCTTGTCTCGTCAGTCCTTGTTTGAACAAGCAACATTGATCACATCGTTCAATACCTTGAACCTTGACATTGATCCTTCAGATCTAGAATGATTAGCACATATTGAGCTCCGTGGCCGCTTCCGACGGGATCACTCTGATCCGCATGTACGTCTCTGTCTACTCTGCACCCTTTTCCCTCGCTCATCAATCTCCGCTTGCTGAAGTTGGTGCTTTACTGCCAGCATGACAGACCCCACAACTGAACCCTCCGAGCCAAGGAGCTCGGAGAACACCCAAGCTCGCCATTATCGGAGAAGACCCGAGCCTATGTCGCTATCAGACGGAACCAAGCTCTCTTCGCCAAATCTTGCGTCTCCCTTGATGATTCCGAGAACAGACACGCAGCATCCAGCGGAGGAAGAGGAACACGATCAGGTGAATGACCTGCCACCTCTGCAGGACACCGGGGAAACCATAACAAAAAATAAATTCAAAGCGCGTGCAGGACAAGCTAGCGGCTACCCAGAGGATCGGACAACATCCGGGGATGCTATCTCTGGTGGTAACCCTGGCTTGCTGATGCCTCGAAGAATGAATGAGACGACCGAGGGACCGCAAACATTCGGAAGTAGGAAGCCGCAACCGCCACTGCCAGCCGCGAGCCGCCGTCCGAGCGTTCAATTTACTCGAGACCCTCCCGAAGTCGATCCTCTCACTGAGCTACCCAGTTCCAGGCCGCCATCAGTAAAGGGGGATGACGCGGATCTGGGTTTGAGAGGGAAACAGTCTCTACTCACGAAGTTAAAATCATTCGCAGCCTCACCCTCGTTCGTTTCGCACTCGCGCTCAGCTAGTGGCGCAACCTTGAGCGATTTCAGAGCCACCACCAATGATCTAGCAACCCCGGGTTCGGAACGGGGCGAGTTTCGTTTTCCAAACACCTTGGAAGAAGAGGGAAGCGACATTGATGCCGATGCGGAGGAGAGCGCAGGGGAGAATTGTGCCCACCAGCCAAAGAAGAAGAAGAAACAACGCCGACGTCAAAAAGATGAGTCGACCTCGCAAACGCAGCCAAATACACCAAAGGCTACTACTCGTCCGTCGTTTCACTTGCCCAGCTCATTTGCACCCTTTGAGAATTACCGGTCGAATTTCTTCCCGCGCCGGGGGAGCACTGGGAATTTTATCCCGCAGCAGCGGGAGGGAGTTTCGGAAGATGAGGGTCGTGACCGGTTGAACAGAGATACGGCATGGAGGCGAAGAAGTGTCTGGCTTGCGAATGCGAGAGGACTTACTTATGGCGGACGTCAGCTGGACACTCCATCGAACCCCGACGAGAGAAGACCGAGCAACCTCAGAAGACTGACCGGGCTGGCTGGCCCATCTGACAACGCCGAGGGTACCGCGCCACCTTGGCGGCGCCACCGGGCTGATCGGGGTTCTAGCCTGAGCGCTCAAAAATGGCGTCAGATCAAAGCTGGACTCAAGTTGATTGGGCAGAGACGCAAGGTGGATAATACTGTCGATCATGCAAAATCAGCAGAACTTCTGGCAGAACTTACGTCCGGAGTGCCGGCCGCCCTCATTCTAGCCAGCATGTTCCAGAGGGACGAGCATGGAAGCAAGCGCATTCCAATTTTACTCGAACAGCTCAAGGTGCGGGTCACCGATAGCAAGATTGATTCACACTCCGGCGACCGCCATCTGGTTTTTCGTATCGAGCTCGAGTACGGAAGTGGAATGACACGGATGAAGTGGATTATACACCGTACCCTAAGAGACTTTGCCAATATTCATCTGAAGTACAAGCTGCACTTTGGAACGCAGAAGTACATTCAATTACGGAACACTGAAGGTGGACAGAACCTCCCGCGCTTTCCGCGCAGTGCGTTTCCTTATCTTCGAGGTGTACGCGGCTTAGAAAGTGACATGGAAGATGAGGAGGACGATGGTGGATATGAGACGGCGGCAGAGGTAACAAGCGGCAACGAAAGGGGCGGTAAGAAGCAGCATCAGCAACTACCGCGGCGCCCATCTGGTGCCATGTCTCGAAGACAGTCGAGTGCGACAATCCCAGATGGAGAGAATCCTGCAGGCTCATCCGGGCCAGTAGAAGCTGGGTTCGCTAACAAGAGAGAGACTTACCCGGAGAGGCAACGAAAGAAGCTGGAATCGTACCTACAGAAGCTAATCCGGTTTCTTATTTTTAAGCCAGATAGCAACCGCCTTTGCAAATTCCTCGAGCTTTCGGCACTAGGTGTCCGTCTTGCCGCTGAAGGGAGTTATCATGGCAAGGAAGGATATCTTGTTATCCAGTCGTCCAAAGGCCTTGATTTCCGGAGAGCCCTGACTCCAGGCATGGTAAAAAAACGCCACTCCCCCAAATGGTTTCTTGTGAGGCACAGCTACGTCGTATGCGTCGATTCGCCGGAGGAGATGAATATATATGATGTGTTCTTGGTAGATCACTTTTTCAAACTCCAGACTCAGAAGGTTAGCTTGCGCAACCAGAAGGCAAAGGACTTTGCCAAGTCTGCAACGGAGTCAGCTCGACACCCGCAGCATCACACTCTAAGACTCGAGAACTCGGAGCGAAAGCTCAGACTGCTGGCCAGGAATGAGCGGCAACTCCACCAATTCGAGGACTCAATACGGTTCATGGTCAATAACACCCCCTGGGCGAGACCGAACCGATTTGAGAGCTTTGCTCCTGTACGGCAGAAGTGCTTCGCGCAATGGTTGGTGGATGCGCGTGATCACATGTGGGTTGTGTCCCGCGCGATCAACCAGGCTAAAGATGTCATCTATATTCATGACTGGTGGCTCAGCCCTGAGCTCTACATGCGTCGACCGGCCGCTATCAGCCAGAAATGGCGCTTAGACCGTCTGCTACAGCGTAAGGCGCGTGAAGGCGTGAAAATTTTTGTGATCATGTATCGAAACATCAACTCCGCCATTCCAATCGATTCGGAGTACTCCAAGTTCTCTCTACTCGATCTCCATCCGAATGTCTTTGTTCAACGTTCACCCAATCAATTCCGGCAGAACACCTTCTTCTGGGCACACCATGAGAAGCTATGCATTATTGACCACACTCTGGCCTTTGTTGGGGGTATTGATTTGTGCTTCGGAAGATGGGACACGCCTCAACATCTCTTGACGGATGATAAGCCAACGGGCTTCGAGACACGGGAGGGACCAAAGGATGCGGATCATTGCCAGCTCTGGCCCGGCAAGGACTACTCGAACCCTCGGATACAAGATTTCTACGATCTCGACAAACCGTACGAAGAGATGTATGATCGGAATATCATTCCCAGGATGCCTTGGCATGATATCTCGATGCATGTAGTGGGTCAGCCGGCTCGGGACCTCACGCGCCATTTTGTCCAAAGGTGGAATTACATCTTGCGCCAGCGAAAACCAACCCGTCCAACGCCATTCTTACTCCCGCCTCCTGATTTCGATGCGGCTGATCTGGAAGCTCTCGGTCTTGATGGGACCTGCGAAGTCCAGATTTTACGTTCTAGTAGCATGTGGTCGACAGGCACACCGGACATAACCGAACACAGCATCATGAACGCCTACGTGAAACTGATTGAGGAATCCGATCATTTCGTATATATTGAGAACCAGTTTTTCATCAGCACCTGCGAGATTGACGGTAGAAAAATCGAGAATCTGATCGGGGACGCATTAGTAGAGCGCATCACCCGGGCTGCAAAGAACAAAGAAGCATGGCGTGCCGTGATTGTTATTCCCTTGATGCCTGGTTTCCAGAACACGGTTGATAGCGAGGGTGGAACTAGCGTCCGCCTAATCATGATGTGCCAATACCGCAGTATCTGTCGTGGTGAGACGTCAATCTTTGGACGGCTACGAGCATTGGGAATCGAGCCTGAGGATTACATTCAATTCTTCAGCCTCCGTTCATGGGGAAAAATCGGTCCGCAAAAGCAGCTCGTGACTGAGCAGCTGTACATTCATGCTAAATGTATGGTCGTTGATGATCGCGCGGCTATCATCGGTTCCGCGAATATCAACGAACGGTCGATGCTCGGATCACGCGACTCAGAAGTTGCGGCGGTTGTTCGCGATACGGACATGATATGGTCTAGCATGAACGGCCGTCCCTACCTTGTGGGCCGTTTCCCGCACACCCTTCGCATGCGCCTTATGAGAGAGCATCTTGGTATCGATGTCGATGAGCTGATGGAACATTCTTTGGCGACCGAGGAAGAGCTACTGAGGATTCAAATTGCCGAAGAGGGGTCCAAGCCATCTGATATCAACGAGGCGCTTGACTCCGAGTCTCTCATGCTGGAGAAGAGGGACGAGAGAGACATGATTGAACGCCGCCACCGCATTCAGGATGAGTTTCTCTCTCGTTCGGAAGACATGCACAGTTTCAACCATGACGTCGACTGGGAGCAGGGGAACAACCCCAATCTCAAGTCGAATAGGAAGCTCACTGCAGACCCGAGGGTAACCTCTAACCCAGAACACAAGAAAGATGTGGATGGTCTCGGGCCAGACCATTTGCAAGTGGCTCAGGAGGCCGGCCTCGAAAAGGGTCGAGATTCCGAAATCCTGGAGGACAAGGCCGAGGTTCTGATTTCGCCTATTGCATCGGAGGGTAAAGGCACGCTGCAACAGCCTAAACCCAAACGTCCTTCACAACGCACTGTGCGGCATACCAACCCTCATAGCACGAACGATGCCAGGCAGGCAGATTCTAATCTAGTCGCACAGGGCAATGAATGTGCACACGTTGTTGAAGGCGCGCCAAATATTCGACACCCAGCGCTAGCTCCGGAGCACGAGACAGAAACCAGTAACAGCGGCAATATGACGGCTTCACGAGACATTGGTGACAACGCTAAGTCTTACCTGTACGCTCCTGAGGTGAAGCATGTATTCATCGACAAAGATTGTATGAGGGACCCTATACTTGATCTCTTCTACTTGGATACCTGGTCTGCCGTCGCCGAAAAGAACACCAAGGTCTTTCGTAGTGTTTTCCGCTGCATGCCTGATAGCGAGGTGAAATCCTGGAAGGAATATAAAGAGTACACTGCTTATGGGGATCGTTTTGCTGAAATGCAGAACCAACACGGTGCCAAGGTTCCGCAGCCTTCGAGTCAGCGACAAACCGGGCCCCCAGGCACAGCTGCCGGCTTCCCTGGAGCAGCTGCCGGAATCAAGCATAGTCTGGCATCACACAGCCACGGTACCGACGCCCATAAGGTGGAACGCAAAGAGCAAACCACCGTCGAAAAACCAGGAAATTGTGAGAGTGGATCGGTACAGGGCTCGAACGAGCAACAACATGAGACGGCGAATCATGAAGGACTGTCGCCTATAGATGAAAAGTCTGCCCTAAAAGCAGCCGACAGCTCAGCATCCCGGCGGGTGCAGAATGGACGGACCGAGGATAGCGGCTCCTCTGGAGAGGACGTCGAGAAACACCGGTCAGATCGCCCTGCCATCGAGTATTCTGAAGCATTGAATAGAAACGCTACCGGTCAGTCGCGGCGGCGGAGACGACGAGCAACAACACTCGGGTCGAAGCGTGACTTCCATGCGGAAGAAGTGATGGACAAACAGCGAGCGGAAGACTTGTTGAATCAGGTTCAGGGTCATCTTATTCTCTGGCCTTACGACTGGTTAGTCCTTCACGATCCCCAAAACAGTTATCTTCCAAATTCTCTGACCTTGTTAATTCAACTTAGGCTTGAAAAAGAAGAACAAGGCGGGAACTGGCTATATACATTAGACCAAATATCCCCACTGGAAATCTAGTGCGTGTCCCTTTCTCTCCTCTCGACTTACGACTATGGTTATCCTCTAACTGTCAAACAGCAACTAGCACGATTCCTTGCCGCTTCCTGCTTCTTTCTTCGGCTCTCGACCGCTTTCCACCTCCCTGGGCCTTGATGAACCTCCGCTACCATCCGGTACTTTTTGCAGATGCTCTCTTTGACATGTATACATACCCTTCACGATACCAAGACGGACCATTGGATTGGGTGACATACACTTCTATGCATACCTAAGCAAGCGGGCCTTCTTCTACAATAATACTTTTTCAATTCACCTGTAATAGCTTGTCCCATACTGATTTGATTGGTAACAAAGCGGATGCATCGGGAGTTGTTCATGTTTAGACACAAACAACAAACGAATACGAGTATTGTAAACGATGAAGAATAGAACACCCTGGGCTCCAGCCCTGCGTACAAGATACACAGGTGAAGTGAAAGTTTAGTTGCTGCGATGCGGTGAGAGCTCTTTCCTAGATGCAAGAAGTTCGCGCATCTGTTCAGTCTTGTTAAAAGGTGTCCGGATGATGGAGCCCAAAAGACTCGTGGTCGGAGTGACGCGCCCCCCGGACCATTCCGCAAGGCAGGTGCGGAGCACTTGGTATGCGTCCCTGAAAGTCATCTGTACGAACGCCGTGTGCAGACAAGGCACGCCTATGTCCACCATGTAATTTGTGGGGTCTTGAACACATAGTCGCTGTGCCAAAGCATAGTTGCCCCTCTCCAGGGCAGTTTTCCTTCGACGCAGGAGGGAAGCTTGGCCACGAAAGTGGACGGGCCAATTGACTTTTTCACCATACTCTTGGTAGACTCTTCTCATCGAGCGCTGATCGAAGAGACCAGGAGGGTCAGCGGCGACCCCGGACTTCTGGAGGTTGACCTCTAGTCCGAACTTGTGCAAGAATGCGAGAAGTTGCTCACCCAAGTCATCGTTTCCGAGAAATTGGCCATGGCTCATTTTCAAGAAGTTTGCAAGGAGAACGGCGAGCGCAGGGTGGGTGATCCCTGCACCAGTTTTACCATACAAGATATTGTTTTGCAAGATAAGGCGACTTGCCACAAACAAATACCGGAAAGATGGATATTCAGCCTGCCAATTCCTAATATGTTCATAGAGACCGTGGTAATTCTCACCACAGTGGAACGACAGCCTGAGACGTGTTTCACGGTGGCGTACGTCGAGAATGCCAGTGTGATTTGACTTAATGTTGGCCGAGGTGTGGCGCAGTATTACATAGGACGGATGACCCTGAAGTTTACTCTCGACCTTTCTCAGGAGGTCTGCGTATTGGCTGACCATATATGGCCGGGTGGGACTCGGTTCCCGTACTTGCCCTGAGCGACTGGGATCAGGAACAAGCAGACGAATAGGCATAGCAGACATAGTCGTCCCGAGTCCGAGGCTCCGAGCCCCTGACCACTCTAGCGGATGGGACACGACCCCTTCGAGCAACTGAGAGATTTCTGCAAGAATCTGCTGAGCCTGTTCCTCCTCGACGACAGTCGGCGAAACGTAGTCCCCTAACGCTCGAATCTCCGCATTGAGTTGCGAGCCACCATCTTGAAAGATTTGTGTTTCATTCAGATTCTTTAACCATACGGCACGCTTTGGTTCAGTGCGTGACCCGCCAAAGTATAGAGTCGTGCTCTGGGTAGGAGAGGAGGTTATTGAGGCTGCTGCGATCGATTCAGCGCTAGGAGGTAATGGTTTCGAGGATTCCCCATAACTGGTAGTATGACTTAGTGGGCGACGGGGCCGAGATCCGCTTTTGACGGTGCTTGGGACGTTGCGAAGCGGACTTGAACCCGAGGTATAGACTCTGCGAATCAAACTGGCGCGGTTGGCGTCGCGGTGCGCATCCAGAGTTTTCTCCAGGCTTTCCGGAACAATCGCACCATTGTCACTGCTGCCGTCGACAGTCCGATGCAAGCGTCGACAGGGATTTGTCAGCGGAGAGGTGTACCAAGACACATAGTTGCGTGAAAGAAGTATTCTTCGTTGTGGGAAGCTTGTCATGGTCAAGCATCAATAGCAATAGAAACGAGTCGTGCAAAGCACTATTACGGGGAAACCATGATTATGGATATTTATCTGTAACATTAGTGGACATACTGAAGACCACGATGATCAGGTGACCTTAGATCAAGCTATCACCACGTGATTAGATCCATATTGAACCTGAACTAAAGTTGAGTCATTTAGTTAGTCATAGTTAACTAAGGGGTTAGTTAGACAGTTAGGTTAACTAGCATAACTCAGCTAGTGCATCTTGCATAGCTGAGTCAGTACTGCACCATGTATTGTTGAGTAAGGCAACCAATCTTAGGCGGATCAACTACGGGTTTTCCAGGCTCACATGTCACTGGGGCAGTGACTGCACTGCACTGGCTGGCACTGCACTATACTAGGTACCTATGAATCCACTCATCAGTTCCAGATCGGGTAAGGGCTCCCCTCCCCAAGTCTCCAGTTAATAATAATGGTAATGATGCTCTTCTTCCATCGTCATTCTTTTTGTGTACATGCTCATAGTCAGAAGCCGACGAACACCTACCTCCCTTTCCAGTGGGGTTCTGAGATTTATTGGTCACTCCTGGCCTGGTCTACTACTATCTACTACTATCTACTAACTATGTATCAGGGCAAGTCAGGTTACTGAGGCTAAATCCATGGAAAACAACAGGGGTCGATCGTCAGGTTCCCTACACGGGACACGAGACCCTGCACAGCATGCCCGACCATTCTCGTTTTGCATCGACAATAGGCTCATTCAGGGACAAGGGACATGAGACAACAACGCGGCCATGGTACCTAACGCCTGCCGTCGAGTGACTGTGCTTGGGTCGCAGTTGAGAGAGTGTGTGTCCGTTGGTAGATGAAATCCGGCACCAGCGCTCCGGTCTGGCACCCATCTCCTCGAGTTATCTATCCAACCAGAACTACGTACCGATTTACTCTCAGGTCTACCTGCAGCTTCGGATCATGACGTAAAGGGGGGAGGAAGAAAAGTGGGCGGGTTTCCAAAGTGGGGTGGTTTCGTGCTCAGGCTGTCTCGAGGGTTCGAAGGTCGAGTCCAGTTTCAGTCTCCTCTTGTCCTCTTGACTCTGTTTTTTTCCCGACCAAACATCCTGGTAGTGGGATTCTTCTGTGCGTCGGGCCAACTTCCCGGCCGCGATGTCTCGCATGCCTCGAATGCATCACCAATCCCTCATCTTTCCCAGCAGGCTTCGGAGACTGGACCGGTTTCTCTCTCTCTCTCCCTCTTTCTTTCTTTTGGCGCGCGCTCTCTTACTCTCTCTACCTTTTCCCCGTTTGTTCTTCTCTATATTCTCCACCCGTTATATTGTATCTTTCCCTTTCGAGTCGCCAGCCCCGCGGAGGCTGGAACCTTTTCGGCCCATCCCATGCCTCCTATTCTTTCCTTAGTCTCTCGACCCTTCTCCGTGTTTCTACCTCACTCGTGCAGGAAGGATTGGAGGTAAGATGCCAGCGGTAGCAAACCACCTTCCGATAGTCACCGGGCCAGCTGATTGCTTGTTGGCTTTGCTTGAGCGCTTCCACATTTGCAGGTGTAGTGGAAGTAGTCCGATATATCTCCCTTTTTGAATGTTTCCACTCAAATTTATTCAGTGACTGCTGTGAAATTGTGGCAGGCTCTTTTCCTTGAATTGGGAGTCTAGATGGGTTCAGTTGATTCGCTTTCAGTGGGGTACGTAGTCTAGGAAAGATCCCAACTCCCGATACGTAACCCCCGCGCACTTCACCGCCTCAGGCTGCCTTCGCGCCGGGTCTCTTCAAAGTGAACTCTGCTTTCTCTCCTTCCATTTCATGGTTTCCTTTCCCCCTCCTCCTCTTCTTCTTCATTCTCATTCTCTCTCCTGCTATTTCTCTTAGATCGTTGCTTGCTGTTCATATTTCGTGTTGATTTCACTCTTCCGCCAGCTTTCATGGCCTAATTCGCAACTTTATCGCCGGTCTCCCCACACCCAACAGCACCAACAACCCACCGTTACTACTTTTAGCTTATCTTTCCCCCTCCCAGGGTAACTCGACCCCTCTTCCTCCTACAAACTTAACTCATCGTATTCCCCCCCCCCCCCCCCCCCCTCCCCCCCCCCCCTCCTTCTTGTTTTTCTTTATTTACACCCCCCCCCGCGCCAAAAAAAACAGACAGATCCCCCCCCCT
>WOUI01000607.1:0-13743 GCA_012184565.1 Aspergillus floridensis | reverse complement strand
GGGGGGGGGGAGGGAGGGAGGGGGTGTAAAATGGATGCTGGATGGATCCTCGACAGAATTATTATTAAACTGTTGTTAAAACTGGAATTGGGCATAAGTTGTTGAAGCAGTCAGTGACTTCCCGCTTGGTGACTGAATGAAGAACAAGATAAAGTCAGTCAGTCGGTCTTCTCTCGGCAACAGCGGGTTGATCTGATGGGGGTAAAGTAAAAGGTAAATGGTAAATGGTAAAAGGCGGGATCGAAATGCTGGAAAGAAAGAATGGCGATGGATAGATAGATAGATAGATTGTAATTCCTTCTCTCCCTCTTCCTCTTATTCTTATTATTAGTATGGTGGAAGGGGAGGGGAAAAGGACCCAGAGATCAATTTCACACTCACTCACTCACTCACTCACTCACTCAAAATGGGGGGGAGAAGTCAGGCTCCAAGGTGAAGAAGAAAGGAAGATAGAAAGTTGGTGTTGAAATAATATAATACTAACAGAAATGAATGTGCGGGATGAGCAAAGAAACGAAGTATTAGACAAACGGCGGAAGAAGGAGCAGTGACAGCGACAACTGTAAGTTGAGGGTGTTGATGCCCCTCTTTTCTTGCCTCCAAGCCTCTTCAAGCTCTTTCTTTCCTTCCCTTTCTCCCTTCGAAGCAATCTATCTCTTCAAGCTAGTACCTCTACCGCAATTCAATACTTCACTCACTTCCAGCTGCTTTACCTATTGACTCTTTTGCTGGCGGAGGAGAAGAAGAAGACGGATCAGGTGTGAAACAACAACAATAACAACAATTACAAGAAAAGGGAACGAACAATAGCAGCAGTACGCCAACTTAGCAGTAGGTAGTCAGAGTATCTGCCCCTACGATCCTTACAGAAAAGAACGAAAGCGATTCAGTTCTCATTTTTGCCGCGCAACCCTTCTGGACCCCTTCTTCCCCAGGGTCCCTGTCTTCTTCTTCAACTATCGCATATTCTGGTCCGGCTGCTGTTGCTGCTGCTGCTGCTAGACTAGCTAAACTACTTCTATGTTCTCTTCTTCATCTTCATTCTTGCTTGTCTGCCTGCCTGTCTGCTTGCTTGCTTGCTGCTTGCTTGCATGGTCTCCTTCAGGCAAATTGGGTCTGGTAAGCCCGAACCAGGATCCTGGTTTGCATGGATCAACAAAAAGCCACCAAAAATTGACAGATCGCTTTTCTCGAGGACCGCTGGGCTGGTCTGGGTCTGGGCTGTTCTCCGCTTGGTCTTCTTTTGCGAATAAAGAGACGAAGCCTTTTTTTTTCTCGCTGGAGATCCCCGTTTCCTCATCGAACACCTATCTTAAAGTTCAGAATCTAGTAATCCACCGCAAAACATAGAACCGAAATCAGATGATCCCCCAACATCAGAGGAAGAAAATATAGTCTCTGGAGGGAAAATCAGCGCGCGTGTGGAAATAAAAACCATCGTGTGTGAGGAGCGCGCGCAGCAGCAAGTGGAGCCACAAACTGGAGCTGCTGATAGGCTAGGATTGACTAAAAATGCTAGGCTGTGAATCGTAGCAGCCCAGTTCAGCATGAACACGGCCATTTTTCGAAAAGCCTACGGAGTACTGAGTACCTGTACATCGGTAATTTCAAGCCCGTCATATCCTTTGATCGTCCGAAGATACTTATGAGTAGTAGCAGAACCTGAACTGACTGAAAGTAAGCAGGGGGAGAGACCGTTCGGGAAGACAGAGAGAGCCTGTAACGCGAGGGTGGAAGGGCCCGCAATCAGTTCCGGTCCTTCCCAAGTGCCACATGGGTTTGACTGGAGACTTTCGCTCGGCTTAACCCAAAAGGCTTATACAAAAAAATATAAAAACTAGGTAGAAGGGGAAAGCAAGGATAATATCATAGAGGTGTACCAGAGATGAAGAGCTGGGGTGTAACCCCGGTTGATCTAATATCAAACATATTCCATTGACACAATACAGAGAACTCCATCCGTAGACGATACTGCCCTAGTTTTCGGGTCCGATCGAGAACGGTTTTTCTTCGGCTGATGGTCGGTTGATGGACCAGGATATGATCGGTGCCCAAAAGCGCCTTGGGGGAGGGGGGGGAGGCGGCTATCCTATTCACATGTGGCAGGAGGTCAGAAGAGTCATTGAAGAAGAAAGATGGTCATCAGGGAGGGAGAAAATGCGGTATGGGTAGGGGTGGAGGGGAATGATGGACTGATGGACTGATGTTCAATGGGGCATTGTTGAAGAATAGGTAAGATGATCTGAGGGGACAGCAAAGTTGATTTGTCCATCAAAGAATGACCCAATCCCTCTGCCCACCAGTCGAGAATGGATAAACACCAAGCTACGAGTAATGAGGGACACTGACTGGAGAGGAGCAACGGAAGTTTACATGTGCTTGTTGCTTCAAGCATGCTTGCTGTCGTTAGAACCATTTTTCCGGTCTCTCAGTGCCCATTCGACTAGGTACAGTATGTATCGGACACTCGTGTCTCTTGTTTCTTGTGATCGAAGGTACTCTACTCCGTAGATCCTTAGACTATGGACAAGGGGGCGACATCCGTCACCTTCAAGGCGTCTGACTGACTGAGCGGTCAGCTCTTCCTTCGTTGGGTTCCCCCCCTACCCGGCCACGACCGTTGATGCCTAACATGAATACATCTAATACTGCGAACAGCGAGCGACGAGAGTTTGAACCGGGGGAAAGAGGGAAAGGGGTGATAAGGTTGCCCCCGGCAAAAAAAAAAAAGCAGAAGACGGTGAGCGTGGTTACATAAGTAGTGCAGCAGTTGAGGAGAGATTCCCAGGCGGCGAGTGCCTCGAAAAAGGCGGAGAAACAACCGAAGTGACATGCGGTGGACAACGGATTTCAATAGTCGATGCAAACAGCCATCAAACTAGCTGGCAGTCAGTGATCGTGAATTTCATGCTGAAGAAGTTGAGAATCACGCCACAGTCCATGTTCTGCCCGAGACTTTGACATGCATACGGAGTATATGCATATGTTTCGGACTAGGTAGTTAGCTAGGTAGCTACTACCACTTTTCCTGGCTCAATAATGCTGCCAGTTGAGAGCTCCAAGCTGGAGAGGAATGAATCCTACCGGTACTGGATGATCCGTTTCCGACCCCACAACCAGAGAAGCGAAAACATAGTGGCGATATTGTTCCCTGGTTCAACTTCCGTTGGCATCTATTCTAAACTTTCAGCCAGCGCCCCCCCCCCCCCCCCCTCCTCCCCTCCTCCTTTCTCCCTGCCAGGAACGAACTGTGAAATATTCAACCGTGGGAGAGACTTTCGGGGCGCGGTAATCTACGGGAAGAAAAACAACTGCAGATAAATTACAAGGATTGTTGATCAACACCGATCACCAAACAAACGTCACCGGTCGACCTTTTGTTCCACCAAACGCCGTTGGTAGCACTGAGATTCTTCATTTGCCGGGTGTTCTCCATACGAAATTGATCGAGGACAGGATTTTGAGTCTTGAGCTTCAAGAGACCAAGACCCTCAAGGCTCCTTTTCTGGAACCCTCTCCTTCTTACCCCCGCGCTCCCCCCCCCCCCCCCCCCCCCCCCCCCCCCCCCCCCCCCCTCCCCCTCGCCCGGCCTCGTCGTGCTTGCCCCCCCCCCCCCCTCTCAATTTCGCCACTGGAAGGGCGGCTTCGCTTAGTGTACTGTACTCCGTAATGCGATACACATTCGGTATGCGGACGGGAAACCCCTTCTCTTAGGTTTGAGCCTCAGCTCGTAAGAGGAGCCAAACGTTAATTGATGCGAGTAGTTACGGGAAAGATTGAAGAAATGCACGTAACGGATCATTCTGATCTGCTTGCAGAGGTTCCCTATCATCAAGGCCGCTCAAAAAATGGTCACAGTAGTACAGTGCTTGGTCACTTCGGGGAAACTGTAGGTAATCGAGCTTAACCTTTTACTGTATTCTCCATGGGGCTACTACGGAGTACGGAGACTCAATCGCACACTGTTATCCGATCTCCTAGCCTAACCTGGTAGGTAGCCAGGTAGCTAGACAGCCAGGGAGCCAGATACTTACTCACTCACATACTGCAGTGTACTCATTACTACCGGTATAGATCTTTTGACCAGGATAACAATGTCGGCTTACCGTAAGTCATCGGGTGGAAAGACTGGGGCACAGTTTTGACGGCCATGATCGTCCATGAGATCGATATACATGTATATATTTCTTCCCACGGTCGCTGGACCACAAGATGTTTCAGTCCCGACTTTCAACCCAGCTGGGACTGACCGACCGACAATACAATGAGGCCAATAATCAATAAGAAGCAGGTATTATGAGTCTCGATTTCTCATGAGAGATTCATTCGGTCAAAATTCCCATCCAGCTACAGAGACTCATCACCGCCAATCAAGATCCATACCAGCCCCCTCCGCTTGTCATGTCTTATTCAAGTTCCATTTTCTTCTCTTCTCGCGTAAGGCAATCCGCGAAGATTTAGTATCCTCCCACGATCCCGTCTCCTGGAACCCGCCCATCGGCTGCCGGCATTGTTTGTTCGATCCTCTCCGTCTGTCAAGGATGAAAAAGGGTCTCGAAGAATTGAATGGGGATTTCACCTCTGTTTTTCTCTTTTCTTTCAAGAGAAAAAAAAAAAAAAAAAAAAAAAAAAAAAAAGAGAGAGAGAGAGAGAAAGAGAGAGAGCCACCAGCTACTATTTTTCCCTCTCGATTACTCACAAGAAAAAGAGGGGGAATAGATAGCCTCTCGCTCTCTCGATCTGTCGACTCCACTGGCTCTGATTGAACGAAGATCCTGCAAGGTTGGGCGCGCGCTCGGCAAGATTAGTGGCGGATGATGTGCATATTTGTACTCCGTGCGACAGCGCAAGGTAGGTAGGTAGCTCCTCAATCAGTAGACTAAAAAAGTGTGTGGACTGGGAAGATTAGGTAGTATGACCAAAGCGCCAAAGGGACAAAAAAAAGCAAGGGATAGCCCTGTTCGGTACAAATTGATTGTCACTGTAGTTGGGGTTCCGTTGGTCTTCATTGCACGTTACACGCGTTGACTAAAAAACCATCCGGCTGGAGGTGCAACTATTGTCAGCGACCAAGAGAAGGGCCCAGGTAGTGAGGAAATAAGTTAAATTACAAGGGATCTTGAGTAGGGTAGGGAAGGGGTGTTACTCCGTACTAGACCTGGGATCCTGACCGATTGACCTTCCAATGCTGCTGTCCAACATTTCGGCATCGATCCGTATCAAGGTGAAAACAAAGGCAATTCTACCCTATTGACTGATAATGTAATGAATGGTTGGAAAGTCTTCAATAACCACCCTGGTAATGAAGAGTTGCTGTTTCTCCCCTTCAAGGCCTAGTCCAACCCATTTCGCTGTCTGAGCGCAGACGGCATCGAATCGTAGATGACTGGCCGGTGCCCATCTGATAAGGATAACCCATATTCCCACTGGAAAACGGGCACCGCCACTTTGCCCAACCGCTGCACCATCCATCCATTCACCCATACCGTATACATCATACTCTGTAGCTTGATCATTTGAACGATGATACGAATCGAAACTATAGACCGCAGCCCAAAGACAAATCCTTCAAGATGGGCCACCACCCAAAGCCCCCGTTTTCACAAATGACCGAACTCCGAGACTGATTCGCCCATGCTCAAGTCCTCCCCTCACAGAAGGGCCCTGTGCGCAAGTGAATGAATTTCGGCGACATACTGGGAGGAAAGAGTGTTTGCTCCTGGAGATCGGGGCGAAGCTTCCAGCGAATAGACGGTGGAATGGACAGCAACTCATCACGAGGCCCGGGCTCCATTCCGAAACCGGGTCAGACAACCTTGATTTTGATCATAGGCTGAAGCAAAATGTTGATCATTAGTTGGGGTACGGAGCTGAGTTGGTAGGGACCTAGGATGGAATTTACGTCCGTCCCATCAAGCTTGTGATTTGCCCCTCAATCTACCTCTCTTCTCGACTACCTACAGTAGGCTCTTCCACACATGACTACCCCCTACCTACTAAGCTATTTACCTGCCCTACCTAATTCTACCGTAACCCTTATGGATGTGCATGGTACATGTCCTCACCACTGCCGAGGGGGTACAATAGAGGTCACGAGGTACAACTTACCACTCCGTAGAGGAGGTCAGAGGGTCAGTGGCCTGCGCGACTACCGAGTAGATCTGTGTCAGATGACTCCTTTGGGGGTTCCTCCCTTTCGATGTGATATTTCCCTCCCCTTTAGAAAAAGAAAAAAAAAAAAAGTGCCGTGCGGTCTCGGTCTCCTCTGGGCAAATGACAGCGGGACAGCCCGCTTCTGGTGACCCCGAGAGGTTGGTTCGGGGACGGATCATAATTCTACTGGTGCGCGGTAGGATCGCTGCAAAGTGAGGCTGGGGAGATCCTGGACGCATGATTGGCAATAGGAGAGGATTTACACGGAGATTTGTTACGGCAATTGGGTTATAGTAAAGCTTTCAGGCTGTGTGTGGCTATCTGCTACGATAGCTCAAGTAAGTTATTCCATGTTGCCGGTTGTCGAGGGAAGGCTCCTGTCTACAGGAGAATTGCTAGGTAATACTACCGGCTATGTCTCCGTCAAAGACTTTGAGAGAGCTCCTCTTGGTCATTCGTAGGGTGGACGTCGAGACAACAGTGACCCTCCTTGCAGCGACTTGGAGAATCCGAGACCGGTCAAAATTGCTGCATCTAGTAAACAATCAACGGTCTGACCTGGGACGGTACGTGAGGTGGATTGTAACGTCCGGGTGACGCTATATCACAATCGATCTGCTGTCGATCCGACTCACTCAAAAGTTGAGCTAAAGCCTCGTTATTACTGTGAGTCTGTATTGCCGTTCCCGGAAGAGCTGCGCGTTCATTTTGTTTGGACGGCTTATCGTATCAATCTCATCTTGACTGAACCAGCGTGCTACCTGGGAACATCTCCAGCATGGTTTCTTATTGCGATTTGCTGTCTTGTTTCCAGAAGAAGCACGCCATAAGAGTACCTGACTACCGTCCGTCGAGGGCAACCACCCTCACACACCACAGACATGATAATATAGTGTGTTCACGACAACGTGGCACTGATGAGTAACATGTTCTGTGCTGTTGGGGGGGGAGCAGTCGAGTGACAAGGCCTTCTCTTGCAGACTGTGCGCATGATGACCTGTACGATTAAGGGAGAGGGGCGGAGGGGAGTTCCTGCACTGGACTCCTCTTATGCCAGACACCCGCACCATTGCTCCCAGCCCCAGGGTATCGGCTCTTGAATCGAGCTGCGATCGGGGAGGGGGTTCACAGGAGCTGCCGGTCAGATCGCTCGATTATTACTCGGATTGGGGCGGCGCGCATTTGGCGCAGAGGCCAATCCAGGAACCAATCTTCCCATCTTGCTGCTTGCATGTGCAGTGCACCCATTTCATGCAATTTGAGGGCCCTCTATTCTCTATTCTACGCATTTGGTGCAGCGGGAACGAAGAGACCATGAAATGCGGTTACCACACGCGTTAGCCCGGCGTTGGACAAGCGTAAAGCCTATCGGATGGAGACGAGATTCCTCTTCAGAGTGGATAGTCAATTGAAGCTGAAACAACCGTCTTGCGAAGTGAGAGCGAGCGAGCGAGCGAGAGTGGGTGAAGAAGGTGGGGGAGCGGGGTGGATTAGATCCATGTCCGAAGTTAGCTAGCAGAGGGTGATACATAAAGACCTACGTCGTACATTCAGAATGGCCTTCGATTCAACAGATGACACTAATCCATCTGCCAAGCACAGGTGACTCGGAACCCTTCGACTAGTTGTGGAGAGGCTCAGGAATCTTGCGATGTGTAAGATTTTGTGGGTGGATGAGTATGCGACAGTTTTTTGACTCGAGCACAGACTTTTTTTCCTTTGCAGTAACTTATGGCTCGGCTCACCCATAGACATCTTACTACTGCCGGACGGGCCGCGTTGGCGGGATCGGGAAGCTGTTTTGCATGGAATTTCCTGTAGGTAGGTAGGCAATTACGGAGTACAGAATAGCAACAGGGTGCAGGGGAGATGAAATGAAACTTGAAAGAGGACGCACAGGGCGCACACGAGAAGGAAGAAACCGAACCTACCTACCAGAAGCAAGCAAGCCCGAAGTCCTTGTAGTGGTTTTGCACGCCACTGGATTCATCACATTTCCTATCGGTCTGGATCCTCTCTTCTCAGATCTCCCCGAACATCGCCGACGGACAGACAGACAATTGCGGAACCATTGCGCAGTAGGTATCTGCCTATATCTTCAGGTGAGACAAATTTACCCAACTGAGGCTACATGACAGTATACATTCACTGCAAGCCATAAGTTAAGTACTGTACGGAGTACTCCGTACATTAACTGGCTACCGAATGGTAACTAGGTATTGTATTGTAAGCCTCCCTCGGCTGACTCATCGGCGCTTTCTTCCCGTCACTCAACATCAACATTGTTGATGATGGTGATGAGACTATCAATTAGTAGTTAACTTCCTCTGTAGTACTGCCGTGCCTATTTACAGTACTAACCAGACACACACTATCATACGAAGTACTCATCAAAGAAGCAACAAACCAAGACCATCTCTTGACGAGCAGTTTCACAGAGCCATATGTCATGTCATAGCTTCGGAAGCAACCAAAAAAGTACCCCTGCTTGTTGGAATACGATATCCCGCTTCCCCTGATCAGCAACCATGTGTTTGAAATGATGCTTCTTCAGCCTCTAGCCTACTCATAGCTCAGCCACGACACCGTATAGTTTGGTTGCTGTATGTACTCCGTACTGTGCCCCTGTCTAGGTAGTGCTAGTGCTGGCGCAGAGTACAGAGTTTACTGTATGGACTCCGTTCTTAGCAAGCTAGCAAGCAAGGAACAACAGCGGTTCTCTCTACTCCTACTCCAAGACTGTGTCATCGAACCAACTCACATTGATCGATCGACAATGTGCGCTGTCAAGTCAACAAAGGAGACAGAGAGCTTACCTTTGCACAAGTCAACTAAGCCGGAGAAAGAATCCGTCTTCGATTGCGGAAGCCCAAGATGTGCAGAGTGATGATGAGTCCAAAATCGGATCGCCTCTGCGAAGTATATCAACCACACGACTGGTTCATCAGAGGGCGACGCTCTTCAAGACTTCCCACACTTCCATTTCTCCATCCGTTGCCTTGCGCTCGCTCCGACGCATACGTCTCGATAAGTCGTCCACCCCAAGGATCGATTAGCAAATTGCAACCTCTGACTAGCTGGCGATCTACGACAATCCGATGATAAGATCATGAACAAGCTACCAGGGGCCCTATCGATCAGGGAGCCACATTTCCAAGCCATTCTCATCAAGATTGCGCACGTACATGGAGACCTGTATGTGATTCTCCCCCAAACCCACTTCTGCAGAGTATCAGACAGTGGGGCTCACGGTGTTGTTCAGTGAGAAACCTTTGCAGCCTTCGCAAAGTTAACTTGGCTAATTCCTCCTCACTCGGGCTTGCCAACTCAATTTATAACCGAGTGAGTACAGTAGTTATGACCCGCGTTAATGTCAATCTCATAACCTTCGACAACCATCCATCTGACTTCCAGACAGCCCATGTTATTTACTTGAGTTCTCACCCATTTGACTCGTCTCCTCTATAATTACTCCATATCCTAGCGATAATAACCGCCCCCCGCCCACCCCATAGTTGAGGCCTACATGTATCCACATCTCACTTTACCTTTACCCCCACAACCACAAACCTCGCCAATTCTCCCCGATCCCCCTCTTTCAATCCAGCCGTATGCCACCGGATGTACCCAGCGGAAAGCAAACATTCAACCCCCACGCCCACCGCACACGCTACAGCCAAGCAACCAAAGCATCTCTCCACCACACAGATATCGGAGTAGTCTGACCCGTCCCCGACAAAACAGAACTGGCCGAATTTAGGTACTGTACGTAGTATACACAGCTTCGAGGGAGAGAGGGCACCACCACAAGTGGAATCCCTTCCCCCAGCGATCAAACAACGACACCTATTCCCGATAAGCCAATCATCATATCTCGATCCAGTCCATCGATGAAGAACCCCATGGACACTTCTGTTCCTGTTCCTATTGTGTTGTTGAAGGCTGATCTTCTGATCTGATGATTGTGGGGGTGTGTTCTTTTGCCCCTATACTTTGCATAAGCGGGGACGGGTTTGTAGAAGTATGTATGTATGATTACTTTGCTACTAGTGCCAGGGTCTATTGAGCGGTGAAAATGCTGTGCTGGGGTTGTGGGGTTACATATATGCAGTTCATCTGCAAATAAGTCTTTCCCTAGATCGCATCATTTCCCATCAATCATGCTGCTACTCTTGATGTTATTTGTGGTTCAATTGGTCCCTCGCTTCTGTGTCGAGGGGGGGGGCGGGTGAGGAGACGTCACGTCGGCATTGATGCAGTATGTAGGGCACCGAGAGGCATCTACTAGAGAGTTCGCTGCCAGTCCATGAATCAGTCAAGTTGGTGAACGGTGGACATCAGCAGTAGCCTCCTAGCTAACTAGTCAAAGTAGCTTGTCCCGAAGGTAGGTACCTAGTATCCTGTACCACCTTCGTCATCGCCATTAGACTCGAATAGCTTACAACAAACCCGAGGAGAAACCAGACCACAGTTCCTACCTGTATGCAACTACCTACCCCAACTCATCTTCATGGACAATCTACATTATACAATAAATTAAACCTCAAATCATCATCCCCCCCTATGTCCCAGGACAGAAAATGCAAAGAAAAAAACCGGTCCAACCACAAGAGTATCAGAACGCGACACACACATCCCATAAAAAAAAAAAAGACCCCGATAGTCTCCCTCCCCCCTCCTCTCCAGCAAACCGTACTCTTTCTTCTGGGTACTCTATCCCAAGCTTCCCCTTCCTAGCTATTGGAGCCGAAACATCCACAAGAAAAGGTAGTTCCCGATGTGGAACAACTCACAGACAGGATTTTAGAGTTGAAAAAGCATGGATGACCCCCGGACGCCCGGATAGAAGGATAAGCAGTACTACTACTACTTCCAAAAAGCCCCATGAAGTGGTGGGCTACATCGGGACGAATGAGGATTGGAAGTAAGTGGGTGTCTGGATAAAGAAGGTTCTCTCGCACCCACTCATCCGAATTTGCTTGCTCTTCACGGCTCTTTTTCGTAAGGCTCGTGCAGGTAAGGACATGATTCCGACCTTTCGGATAGTTACAGCAGACGAAGAGACAGGGAGAGGAAGGAAGGAAAGGCGGGTGTTGGGGGGGATCTGTCATCGGCGCGATCTACAGTACCTTTTTTCCTTCACCGCATGCTATGCTATCATTCTAGGCTTCAAGCATGAACGAGACGCTACCAGAAACATGGATACCGTGGGTAATACAAGGGGGGGGATGTTCCTTGGAATATCCCACCCTCAGCATCACCGTAGACTGAGGATAGTGGTGGTGGTACGGGGGGTACGGGGGAGTGGCTAGAAAAATGGTGTAACCCGAGACTCTCTCCTGCGGAGCGGGTTGTTTGATGGGCATGCTGTTATGCTGTGCTGCCTGCATTCGGTAGGTAAGTATACAGTTAGATAGGCATGCAGTTGGGCAGTAGGAGAGTCTAAATCGGAAGTAGCCGGAGACTCAGAACAAGTCCGCGACAGGTAGGAGAGGTCAGGTCAGGTCAGGTCAGGTCAGGTCAAGGAATGAGTATCATAGGTACAAATTGTATGCTTTCTATCGGTGTCTATGGTCCTGCCATCTAAATATGACGATATGATGAAAGGGAGTCATGATAGGACATCAGCCCAGATAAACGCTGTCGCAATGTCCACCGTCAAATTTGACCGGGTATGGATGAGAATGAAGAGCAGAGAAGGCTAGATCTGAAGGCTAGATCTGGATATCATAGAAATGCACACACGAAACAGGTATCAGTTGAGATGCTGGAAAGGAGAAGGTAGTTGCCGTAAAAGATAATGAAAGATGCCCCAGATTCCCTTGAACACTTCAAGTCGATCTTCGGCGTCGAACAAATCGTACCACTTGGTCCGTCGGAGCTGGAGAACCTGCCATGGTTGATCCCCGTCCGAGACTGGTGGGAAGTCGCTGCGCCCGTGGGTAATCATTTCGAGATATCGCCGATGTACACGCAAGTGCAGAATAGCAAGATGATGATTGATAGATGATAGCATGTAGATCTGCCTTGTCTGTCAGTATGCCTGTTTTCGTCCGCAAAGTAAGTACGGGGGTACGTACATCATCGAAGGGACTCTCGATGGGCTTCCCGATCTGGATGTACCTCATTCGCCTATCCCAAAGACTGGGACCGGGTTCCACGATCTTCCACTTGGAGTTGTTGCTCAGTTTACGGACAAGACTTGGCCGACGCAATGCGAGGAATGGATGCTCAATTTGATGACGCTTGCGAACATTCCCTTGCTCCGCTGAAGACGCATCATCTTCACCTTGCCCATGGCCATCGCCATCAGCATGGTTTGGCGCACCACCCCACCGCGGCACGGTCGTCCACCACTGACCTTCCCCTGGTCTGGCTTCAGTGGCTCCTTGTCGGGCTCGTTCCTGTGCGGTCAGGAGCATGGCACCCACTTCGCGGAGCAGATCACACACATCGCCAACGCTTTCACCGGGGGTGTCTTCGGGTCCTCGAAATGCAGTTTCAGGTCGACACTGAGCCGTGAAGACGGGCCCTTCCATGACACCACTACGGGCCAGCTGTCGATCTTTGGGAGATCGAGCGGCCACGAAGGTCTGTCGGACTGGGAAGAGGACCGTCTTGGCGGCCAACTTGGGAGGAGCAATTGGCAGGGCGACCTGACATCCAAAGGGCCAGGCAGCCATCTCCGTCAATGCTCGAATGGTTTCGTCGCGCGCATCTTCCGGCATTTCACTCCCTGAGCCAATGCGGCGACCTTTGTATCGAGTCACAGTCTCTGGTTCCAGATCCCGAGGACCTGGTGGGCTGTCTGCCAATTCTTCGTCCTGGTCCACGCCGTCCACATCCATGCGAATCTCTGGGATGTCAAGCTCCTTGGATACATGTGGTTCCTCGTCCGTCTGCATGGGTCCATCGTCCTGAACAGGTGGCGGAGAGGCCGGGCGCTCGAAGTAATCGTCCAAGCTGGTATCCCAGTACTGAGCCATGCGCTCCAATCCCGTCCAAAACTTGCGTGTGTGTGTGACCCTGACTCGATCCCGTCCTTCCTGAGGAGGCAGTCTAGCCACCTCTCTGAATGCGTCATCATTATCGAGTAGTAATTCACTCTGTAGCAGTTCAAACCGGTCTCGCGAGGGGTATGGGTTCTCATTGTCCATCAGAATAGGAGTGCCATCTTCATCCACCGGGGAGGATCTGGCCGACATATTTTCCCATGGAAGTGGAGGGGCTGTTTTCGGACCCGATTGACGGACAATGCGGGCGGCAGGGACCTCGGATTCCAGCTTCAGATTCAGGGCCTCAAATTTCTGTGGATTGATATCTTGCGGCCGTCGGATGGAGGCTAGTACTTCGTTGAGTCTGGCCAAGGATGTTTCGGACCCATTTTCTGCAAGATCGGGGACGTGGTAGACAGGGAAGTCGAGCTGTGTGGGGGCAGACGGTGGGCAGCGCTCTTTCTCCGGTGCTGCGCTCACCGGAAGGCCTGCATCGCATCATGTCAGCAATAGAAAGAGTCAACAGATGATTCGTATCGGGCGTGGCTCAAATTGGGCAGAGAGCCGACCGACGGGCCACCGGGGGAGGAGGGGG
>WOUI01000606.1:0-13849 GCA_012184565.1 Aspergillus floridensis | reverse complement strand
TTGTTTACCACCTATCCTCTCTTGATTTTCTTTCCCCTTTCAATACCCCCACTACCCCCGTACTCCGTGCTTCCTTTCCCCTTTCCTCTTGTTCCTTCTTTCCCCCCCCCCCCCTCCCCCCCTCCATCGGTCTTCTTCCCGACGTGCACACATTCCGATCATCTCACCCCATTATTATTCTTTTTGGTTGTCCCCTCGTCGTATGATCCAACATGCCCACCAATCCACAAGAGGTATAGTTATTTTTTTTTTCTCCGGCAACCCACGGCTTCCCGAAATCAGTTTATTTTCTGACTCAATTTGGTTTGTCGTTTGCGTAGGAGGCCCTCACTCCACTGATCCAAAGGTGGCTGGAGTGGGACCAGGTATGTTTATCGATAGGCTCTGCTGCGGATCTTGAAACGTGAATGTTAACGCCCCATGACAGGATCCATCCACCCGTGCCGAAATTGAACAGCTTCGGGACTCCGGGGAGTGGGCTGAATTGGCCCTGCGCTTGCAAAAACGTATGTCAGAGCTGGGCTTGACATCCTAGTTACTGAATCCCTCTCTTTAAAAATCCATTGGCCTTTGTGGCACATGCGGCATGCTCCCCTCACGATAGCTATGTCTAATCGTCTATCGCAGGCATCCAATTCGGCACCGCGGGCTTGCGGGGACGGATGGCAGCAGGTTTCTCTTGTATGAACTCCCTGACCGTCATTCAGGCCTCCCAAGGCTTAGCAAAGTACCTGAAAACCCGCCACGGCGACATCGCATCTTACGGTGTGGTCATCGGCCACGATGCGCGGTATCACTCGGATAAGTTCGCCGCATTGGCTGCCAATGCCTTCATCGCACAGCAGATCCCGGTCTGGTTCTATTCGGAGTCCTCGATTACTCCAACCGTCCCTTTCGGTGTAACCCATCTGCACGCTGCTGCAGGCATTATGGTTACCGCAAGCCATGTAAGCTTTTTGTTCCATGTTCATTGGGCAACTTAGACCGTGGTGGCTAATTTTTGAACTGCAGAATCCAGCGCAGGACAATGGTAGGCTTTCGCCGTGTCTTTCTCATCTCTTTGTTTGTTCGAGACAATGATTGCTGACTGATCGTGCTGCAGGCTACAAAGTGTCTGATCGCACAATTCCAACCACTTTTGAGTATCACTGACGAATCCCAGCTATTTCAAGAATGGTGCCCAAATCAATAGTCCGATGGACGTGGAGATAGCCCAATCCATCGAAGAGAATCAAGTCCCATGGCCTACTGCCTGGGATGAGCTGCAACCAAGCGAATATCTGCGCGACAAGATTTACGAGAGTATCCTGCCCCATTACAACACGGCAGTTTGGCAGTACGCTGTAAGAGTGATTTTCTGTGCTGCCGTGCTCTTCACAGCTGACATTGTCTGCAGACTTATACCGTCCGGGAATGGAAACAGCCGCAGCCGTTCGTCTACACGCCCTTGCACGGAGTAGGTGGCTTGGTGTTTCCTGGGTTGTGTCGTTCCGTAGGCATAAGTGATTTCACCGTCGTGCCAGAGCAAGCGGAGCCAAACCCAGACTTTCCCACAGTTGCTTTCCCAAATCCGGAAGAGCCTGGCGCTCTAGACCTGGCTTTGCAACTCGCGGACAAGGAGGGGAGACCTCTGGTGATTGCCCATGATCCAGATGCCGATCGGTTTGCTGCGGCTGAGAAAGTGGAGTAAGTGTCACTGATGGCTGAGCTATAAACTCTGCGCTAATTGATTCCTCTTGTGTAGCGGATCATGGTTCATTTACACTGGAAATCATTTGGGTGTTCTCCTGGCGTCGCACCTGTTTGACTCCTTAGAAACCATAGACAGTGACACACGAGTTGCAGTCTTGAACTCCGCCGTTTCGTCCAGCATGCTAGAGAAGATGGCCAAAGCGAAGGGTATGCACTATGAGGAGTCTCTCACGGGCTTTAAGTGGATGGGAAACACAGCCCGCAGACTCGAGGAGCTGGGCTACTATGTTCCGTTTGCCTATGAGGAGGCTCTTGGGTATATGTTTCCCGAGGTGTCTTACGACAAGGATGGCATCTCCGCGGCGATGGTGTTCCTCCTGGCCGAGGCAAAGTGGAAGGCCGAGGGCATGACACCCTATATGAAATTGCAACAGCTGTTTAAAGAGCATGGACATCACGAAACACTGAACACTTACTTCCGGTCCCCAAGCCCTGAGGTTACAGCGAGCTTGTTCGATGCAATCAGAGCCGGTCCCTTCCGGACTGAAAAATCGCTTGGGTCGTTCAGAATCCACCGCTGGCGAGACATGACACAAGGATATGACTCTGGCACGCAGGACCATAAACCCAAGCTCCCGATTGATCAGAACAGTCAGATGTTGACTTTATGGCTTGATCGTGAAGTTCGATTCACTTTCCGGTCTTCTGGCACTGAGCCGAAAGTGAAGAGTGAGTTCCATGTCCACGAGTGAGGACTTTGATTTGCTGACTGACAATTTCAGTCTACATCGAGAGCTCTGGCACTTCACGCGACGAGACCGTGAGAGCTGTCAGCGACACTTTCCTGGCTGTGCTGAAAGAATGGGTCCAGCCCTTTGCCCCGTCGATGACCTATAGCAAAGAGCTACCTACGTCCTCTGGGCATATCTACAACTTGGAGTAAACCTCACTCCGCATCAGGTTAATGTTTGATGATCCCGTGAAACACATTGGGCATTACTGGCTGGTTGCAGGGAGGCTTTGACTCCACTATTTATTCCCATTACTGCAAGATTGCATGAATTCAGCGCTGAGATACCACTACGACTTTTCCGAAGTAACGCCACATCGAAATGTAGGTGATTTGGGGTCATATTCCTCTTTTTTGGTGCCCAGACCCCGGGCAGGCCTTGCAAGAAGAAGGCAAACTACATGACATGCTGTATTACACGGCCATGAACCCTGTGTAGCACAATCTGGCCAGACTCGGTGAGGTTTTTGTCTTCAGCCGCTTCTGGAAATATAGCTGTTCCTCTGCTCTTGGAAATAAATATGTAGACGACCACCTATCTATTGATTCCATTTTTCAATATACACAACCTGAGCAATAGTGTTGGCCTTGACTGCCACTAAACCAAGCAAACATGCCCCGCGATCCAACTCAGCGTCTCCACCGCCACCAAGATCACCTCGAACAACACTTTAGCAACCACGCCAACAAGGTGTATTACCGGATCAAAAACGAGTATCATCCAGCAACAAACAGCGATGCTCCGCGGGTGCGCCACCGTCCAGATCCTTGCTTCGTCCCTGTTGCCTCTGATGCGATAGCACAGCCCCCTGCCTCTTGGTTGTAAGCTTCCTCTCTTTCCTTGGCATGGTTCTTGCATTGTCCTAGACACCCGGGCCTAATCTCCTCCCACCCGCTTGATCGAAAGTGATACCCATGACGATGACCACTACCATTACATCATCAGCATCAACCACCATGAATCTCGCCACAGGAGATACAGCCGCGACAGCGCGAGCTATCACCATCATCATCAACACCAATATCCCCTCGACGGACCCCAATCCAGCGAGCAGTATACCTTCTGCAGCACTGTCAGACTGCACGCCGACCCTTCTTATCGATCCCATCGACACCAGACCGATACTCATACCCATTTCCATACTTATACCCACACCCACACCCATCCAGACCTATACCTGCGACCCCGAGAAGGGGGCCGCCGCCGTAACCGCGACGATGGGGATAGGGTGTCTCGCTTCGAAGTGGATGTAGATGTCTCCTCGCGGGGTGGCCCTAGGTTCTTGTGGCCCTAGGTTCTTGTGGCCCTGGGTTCTTCTTCATCTCATGAGGCGCTTGGGACATTGGTATTCAATGGGGTTTGGTTGAGGGGTAGATCTGCGAAGGCGGGCTCACTTTCGGGTTCATCGTTGTAGGTGCGTGGATGCTATGGTAGTTTCTTATGTTGGGATGTTCTCCTTTCGGCTGGTGGATCCACATCACTGATGTTATACGTGGGTAGAAAATGGGGCCCAGAGCATGCTTTTTTCTTCTTGGTTGTTATTTTGGGTATTGATATATTCTGTTCTGTTATGCTTAGTCTGTATGGTTGGCTTGGATGAAATGAGATGAGAGAGAGTATTTGGTCAAGTCTACAGAGAACGTGCGAGGGTCTCCATTGGTATAAGTTGTGTCTCTATATACCACTGATTGCGTAGCCACTTGGTCTGCTTGGCGTAAATACTACCTCAATGAAAGGCATGGGGATGGTTGCTGCTCCTTCCGAAACGGGAATGCTTGCCCTTATTGACATACCTGGTAACGTTCATACCAACTTCGCTGTCACCTATATAAGATTTGGACGCATCACTCTTGCTGGTGCTCCAGACTTACCCTTCTCAAGGTCCCATATTCTCTTACTTGACACTCACTACTCGAGGATATCCTTACGTACAATTTTAATCACGGTTTGATCATGCTGTTCTATGCAGTGCCTGATTGGTTGGTAGTCTTGCACGCTACCATCTCTCCCTTCTCTCTCTGTCTTTCTCTCTCTGTATTTAATGATCAATAGACTAGCATAAGACCGACGACCCATCGAGAAACCTATCTTCAAGAAGATACCCTCCGGCTACCACCAAGAGAAGCAGTCAGCGGGCTACATCCAGCATTCATCGCTTCCTCGCCTCTCAGGATGGCTCTTACCTCACTCTCTTACCCTCTCAACGAACAGATGCGAATGAACGCTAGCTAACTATCTTCAAAGATGGAAGAACGCCCAAAAAAGATAACAAGGAAAGAGCCCTCCAACCCCGCGATGGCAAATCCACATGTTTTACCGTTGCCACCTTCTTTCTGTAAGGTTCTAAGCAGCAGCAGCAGAAGCAGAAGCAACAACAGCTTGGAGCATATACCGAGCTTATTACGATGGAAGAGCCTCCCTCACGTGCCTTCGACGTACACTGCGCTCATTATGAGAGGGGATATAATGTCAGCACCACGGCCGTCTATCACACAAGGTCCGATGTGGTGTAATGGCTAACATCGCTGTCTCTCACACAGCAGCTCGGGGTTCGATTCCCCGCATCGGAGTTAGCTTTTTGCTTTTGTTCATCCCACCACGGGTGATTGGGCAGATCGCATAGTGTAAGAGACTCCTAGCTTGGCCTTGGTTTTTCTTTTGTTTTTTTTCCTCCAGTATGGTAAATTTCTCTCTAATCCACTCGGGCACGGAGTGGAATGACAGCAGAAAGAACAGACAGAGGCTGTTATGCAAAAAAGACACAGAAGGTAAGGCAGACTAGGAGTAAGTAGTGTGACAGAACAAAAGCAAAAAGTCAACTCCGATGCGGGGAATCGAACCCCGAGCTGCTGTGTGAGAGACAGCGATGTTAGCCATTACACCACATCGGATCTTGTGCGAGTTATGTCAACCTTGATGGCAACAGACGTTAGGTTTTTAAATGAGTGCCTCTCAACGACGGCCTGACGGTCCTATCTACCTATCGAGGTTCAAGTTCTTCTTTACACTGCGAGTTCTTCGTGGTCTGTGTGTGCTCATAGTATCCTCTATCTTTGCTGATGGGTACTACCAGAGGACTTCGTCTCGAGTAGCACAAAGCTAGATCTAGTAGCCCTCGACAGTGATATCATGTCCGCGGGCCTACATCCTCCTCTCCGACGCAGAAAAAGCTGAAGCGGAACGAGAACGGATTGAGTTGAGCTCCGACAGGGGCTGCGATGTCTCTCCACTTGTCGTGTGGAGGACTGCACTGAATTCATTATCTGTTTGTCTTGCTTACGCGATCTGCATCCAGATAGTGTACCTATGACAGAATTGGAATATACTCTACGTGAAGGGATGGAACATACTCCAGTACAAGATTTGATATTCTCCACGAACGCAAAGGTGCTTCACTTCACAAGCCGGTCTAGAATTCCAAGTACTCTTTGATTCATGAAAAAAAAAAAGGTTGATTACACTCAAGGACATAGGAAATATAATGGTGTCAATGCTACACGGGATTTGCTAGCGAAGCTAGACTAGAGGTGGAGGTACATGATGCGGCGGGTTGAAGAGATAAGTGAGGGAGTTTAGAAGTGGATGGCCTTGGAGTAGGTGGCCATGGCAGCCTCCTTGAAAGCCTCGGCCAGGGTAGGGTGAGCGTGGCAGGTGCGGGCGATGTCCTCGCAGGAGGCACCGTACTCGACGGCCAGGGTGGCCTCGGCGATCATCTCACCGGCGTTGGGGCCGATGATGTGGACACCGAGGATGCGGTCGGTCTCGGCATCGGCGATGAACTTGACCTGACCCTCGGTGTCGAGGTTGGTCTTGGCGCGGGAGTTGGCGCTGAAGGGGAAGGTGCCGACGCGGTACTTGACGCCGGCGGCCTTGACCTCCTGCTCGTTCTGGCCAACCCAGGCGACCTCGGGGTGGGTGTACATGACGCTGGGGATGACGCCGTAGTTGACGTGGCCGTGGCCCGTCTTGATGTACTCGATGGCGGCAACGGCCTCCTCCTCGGCCTTGTGGGCAAGCATGGGGCCGAAGGTGCAGTCACCGATGACCCGGATGTGGGGGACCTTGGTGCGGTACTCCTGGTCGATGACCAGGCGACCACGGTCGTCCTTCTCGATGCCGACATTCTCCAGGCCCAAGCCCTCGGTGTAGGGTCTGCGGCCGATAGCGACCAGGACGACATCGGCGTCCAGGGTCTCCTCCTTGCCGCCCTTGGCGGCCTCGACGCTCAGGGAGACGGTGGCACCGCTGTCGTCACCCTTGGTGACCTTCGTGCCGGTCTTGAACTTAATGCCCTGCTTCTGCAGGATCTTCTGAGCCTGCTTGGCGATGTCGGCGTCCATACCGGGACCACCGATCTGGCCGAGGAACTCAACGACGGTGACCTCAGCACCGAGACGGGACCAGACGGAGGCCTACAACAACAAAGACCAACACGGGTTAGCAGCGGAAATTTTGATTTTGACAGAGAAAAAGTCCTACCATCTCGAGACCGATGATACCACCACCGATGACGACCATCTTCTTGGGGACCTCCTTGAGGGAGAGAGCACCGGTGCTGGTGATGATTCTCTTCTCATCGATGTTCAAGCCGGGGAAGGGAGTGGCCTCGGAGCCGGTGGCAACGATGATGTTCTTGCCGCGCAGAGTCTGCTCACCACCCTCGAGAAGGTTGACCTTAACGGTGTTCTCGTCGACGAGGGCACCGGTACCCTTGATGTAATCGACACCGTTCTTCTTGAAGAGGAACTCAATACCCTTGGTCAGGCCCTCGACGGAGGTGTCCTTGGCCTTCATCATCTGCTCAAGGTTGAGCTTGACATCGCCGACCTCGATACCGCGCTTTTTCGTGTCGTGGAGGATCTGGTGGTACAGGTGGGAGTTGTTCAACAGAGATTTCGAGGGGATACAGCCGACGTTCAAGCAGGTACCGCCGAGACGGCCACGCTTCTCGATACAGGCAGTCTGTTGACGGCAGAAAAAAAAAAGAGGCGACCAAGGTTAGTGTACAGCTTCACCGCATCGCTGAGCGGGGAGAAACAGGATTTCGCACCTTGAGACCCTCCTGACCAGCTCTGATAGCAGCAACGTATCCAGCGACACCACCACCAATGATAACGACATCGTGCTCACCTACCCCATGAAGCCACCGGTTAGCCGGGAACGGACCGAGAAAAGGGTTTTGATCCGGAAGAGCAGGCATCGGCCGCGACAGGCCTCACCCTATCCGGCATCATCAAAAGAGTTCGATCACCTACCCGACTCAGAGGCATAGCCACGTTTCGTGAAGAAAGTGAGAGAAGGAGTAGCGATGATGTTGGAAGGGACAGCCTTGGGGCCGGCAGAGCGGAGGGCAGCCCGCGGTGTCGCCCGCGGCAGGAGACTGCGGAACATGGCGAGGGAATAGAAGATGAAGAAGCGAAGAGAAAAGATATCCGAGGGAGGTTGAGATCAGGACAGACAACCAATCCTCCGAGTGAGCGAGGTCGGGAGAGGAGGGTAAGGGGGGGGGAGGGGAGTGGGGATAATTTGCGGATGGAAGGAGGTTTGATTGAGGATAGGGAAAAAGGCGTTCGGTGTTGGGACACAAGAAGCTTCTGAGGTTTGTTTGGCGGGCCGGTATTATCGATACTGTATTTCTCAGCGGCGTATGTAATCAGCCCGAGGCCCAGCCAGCATCGGGTCAATCCGGTTACTGACGAAACACATATCCATGTTGCCGATACACAAAAGAGTAGGCTGTAACTCTATTATAAGATGAGATAAGTAGAAAGTAGGTCTTGAATCCGGACGTGTTGCTTTGTTCATTGACTATCGGCCCTTTCTATACCTCTTCACTTGGGTATTGAGGTTGAGAATCTGATTCTGTGACGGAGGGAACAGCCCGGTAAGGATTGGTACTGAAATATTACCGCACTGTCCCAACTCCAGCAGGGACAGGAACATCACGGCGGATTTTACCGAAACCTCCAATTAAAGCTGGCATACTATTTTATGTAAGAACATGCTAATACTACGAATACTTGAGCTTGTATAAAGCGCCCAGTCTTGTTGTGCTGGTCACCGCCCGGACTCTCCGTCGTCTACCAGTTGGCAGTAGAGCCTTACAACAATCATCATCATCGTCACCGTCACCGTCATCCACGAAACGCCGCGCTCTTCAGCGGCTTGCATCGGGCATGAGCCCGGCAGGGACTGCAAAAGAGGCAAGTCCCTCAAGATTACTCAGTACTGTACTCCGTACCTGTTCAATCATTACCCGCGGGTAAGCAAGGATGAGCACGGGTAGCAGAGCGGCTGTCTTGGCCTCAAGTCTAAGGATGATCGCGCTATCACAAAGATGTTGAGAGACAACTGCGTTTTTCAATAACAAAGGACATAGTCAGTAGTCCCGGGTGTATCCTATTGATTTCGCAATACTAGTACCAGCACCAATCTGTAGACTTGTGCATTTCGGCAGCATGAACGAGTGGATTACAAGTTAAAGGAGTGGTTGGAAAGGGAAGAAAGGGTTCATGATGCGGAGTAGACCGCACAATATATCTTCTTGGTCAAGGAGCCAGTCGACCGGCCCGCTATGCTATACTATCGGATATATTCATCCGGGTCGTTGCATCCAAACTAAGATTACCACGGACAGAGAGCGACCTGAGTAGACTAGCAGTCGTCCTAGCCAACCTCCTACGCATCTGCTGACCTGAACTGCATTCACTTGGCTTGGAGAAAAAGCTGGAACAGCTAATATTCCAAACTGAATGATCCAGTTGGCCAGGGATTTGAATTCAAGGAATGTTTCTCTGATGGTCTTGTCAAACCTGCTAGCCAAGACCTCTTTCTTGAGATATATATTGGGGTGACCCATCCACTGCGGGAACCATGTCCACGCTTAGCAGCATTTGGAAGCAGGGCTTGTCTGTGGTTGTTGACGATGACGTACTGCACCTTGAGAAATGGCACGATCGATTTTGGGATTTCGGCTATTCTCGTTGTAGATTCTGCCTTGGCAATTGAGCATTCATGCTGGCAGTGCAGTGCAGCCGGTCCATGGTAGGTGTGCATACTGAACCTGAACCTGAAGGGCAAGTCCATTGCCCGAACTGGCGAGAGTCGGAGGAGATCCGCCCGATGTTCCCCAGCTACTAACCATCCCCGCATCTGGATGGAAGAACGAGGGTTAAACCACACATCTGGCGCATCTGGGCAATCCGGCACGGCAAGCATGTCATGCCTGCCTGATTTATCTATTCCCACGGTTGACTTCAATTGATCAAAATATCTATCTAGACTTTGCTCGTGCAACGACCATTGCACGGCCCATGAGTCACCTTCCTGGGACATGCTCGACTGTCCCCCGTCACGATGGAGGGATCATCTTGTCAAGGACCTGCTGGATAATGTGAAGACTGACATCGGGACATGTTCACCCGGAGTAATGATGCCTGTGAAAGACGATCTTCCTTCATAAACCAACCAACCAACCCTTGTAGGTCGTGAGCTTTTCAAATAAGTGACAACTAGAAGCACACTTCACCGAATGATCAATGATCAGATGATTCTCACAGACAGCATGAGCACACACATATCGAATCCCCCGTAAGCATAACCCTACCACCCCGACCTCCCTCCCAATCTCCTCCCCGTCCCGAAAATCCAGAACCGAATTCCTTCTCCCCCCCCCGAATCCCGTCGTCCGCAAACCCCAGCTTTTCCAAGCAAAACCCCCATAATAATGGTAACGGCCCAACCCCAAAACCCCCACCCCCCCATCGCGTCACATTCAACTTTCGGGAGTGGATCTTGGTGCAGAACAGGGAGTGGGCTGAAGGTTGTAGCCCGTCAGGGGACTGCATGACCGACCCATTCACCCACACCGGCAGAAACCCCAAGGGTCGCACGTTTTATCTCAATCCCACCGGAATGTAACCATATTTGACTATGACCGTGGGGGTTCGCTAGGGTTGACCTGCCAACTCCAACGCTGCGATGTCTCCTAGTTCTGCACGCTCCCAAGCGGGACCAGCCGATCATTATGGCTAGATCGATGCATGTCTTTTGGAAGTAGTCGGGTCCCACGAGATACATGAGTATTTAAGTAGTTTGTGTGACCCTGTAGCTTTTACCCCAATGCCATATTATTCTTGTTTTGTTGGTGGATGCACTTCCCCCCACGCGGTTGGTTATCTTTCCCCGTACGTTCTGCTTTCAACCAGCAGGTGCACAGTGGCTTTGATCCTCGATATATAAGACAACAGCTTGTACTACTGTATGAGCTCCTTCCATGGCAACAAATCACGCTCACTGATCCGCCAAGACCAAGCAAATACACAATGGACCTCATACCGTCATGGAACGTCGTCCACCGCTTCGAGAAGCGCAAGCTCCTCATCGCCATCAACAGCGTGGCCGCCCTCTCGATCCTCTTCTTCGGGTACGACCAGGGGGTGATGGCGGGCGTGAACAACTCCAAGGACTACATCGACCTGATGGGGTTCGGGTACACCAAGATGGAGAAGGGGGAGTTGACCGCCGTGGTCACGGACAGTCTGCTGCAGGGGGGCATTGTTTCGGTCTACTACCTGGGCACGCTGTGCGGCGCGCTCCTCGGGGGCTGGGTTGGGGACAAGATCGGGCGGATCAGGACGATTGCCGTCGGGGCGGCCTGGGCGGTGGTCGGCGCCTGCTTGCAGTGTTCGGCGCAGAATCACGATTGGATGATCTGCGGTGAGTTGGGTTTCTCCGAATTCAGATGCACGCTATCCAATAGCTGATGCAGAGAGGCGGGCTGATGCTAATGGGATTGATGTAGCGCGCTTGGTTAATGGGATCGGGACTGGAATCTTGAATGCAATCGTCCCGGTTTGGGCGACAGAGACGGCGGAGCATACTTCACGTGGCCAATTTATTGCGATTGAGTTTACGCTGAATATCTTCGGTGTGGTGGTGGCTTATTGGTTGGAGTTGTACGTATCCGATTGTTGGTTTTTTATTCTGGTTCAGTCACACATGCTAAGATCAATTGCAGCGGTCTGTCCTTCATCGACGGCGGCAAGTCCGCGTTCCGCTGGCGGTTCCCCATCGCCTTCCAGATCATCTTCCTCCTCATGTTGTTCGGTGTGGTCTGGTTCTTCCCCGAGTCGCCCCGTTGGCTCGTCAAGGTCGGTCGCGAGCAAGAAGCGCGCTACATTCTCGGCCGGCTGCGCGGCAACACGGGGGATGACGCTGTGCGCGCCGAGGCGGAGTTCCGGGACATCCAGAGTGTGGCCGAGCTGGAGCGGTCGATGAACCACAGCACTTCATATCTGGCGATGTTGTTTGGATACAAGACGGGAAAACTGCATCTGGGTCGACGGGTGCAGCTGGTCATCTGGCTCCAGATCATGCAAGAATGGGTTGGTATCGCAGGAGTCACAGTTTGTACGTTGACCCTTAACTCTCCCCTCATCTTTCATCTGCCTAGGCTTCTGACGTAAGTGAAACAAAACAGACGCCCCGACAATCTTCAGTATCGCAGGTTTCGACTCGATGAAAAGCCAATGGCTGAGTGGGTTGAACAATATCTTCTACATGGTAAGCCGGGTAATAGGTCACGATTGTGTACGCACATTCTGACGAGCAAAATCCCAGTTCGCCACCCTCGTCTGCGTCTTCACGCTTGATCGCATCGGCCGCCGGTGGACGCTCTATTGGGGATCCACCGCGCAGGGGATCGCCATGTTCCTGGCGGGAGGCTTCTCGCGGCTGGCCATCAATGCTCGGGAGGCGGGCCACAACGATAAGGCGGCCTCGTTTGGTGCGGCGGCCGCTGCGATGATCTTCATCTTTACCTCTGTGTTTGGCGCGACATGGCTGACTGGTATGTCCTATGATGGGATGCGTTCAGGAGAGAGGCTAACGCAGGTATACGTAGTGCCATGGATCTATCCAGCCGAGATCTACCCGCTTGCGGTGCGGGCCCGCGGCAACGCCTGGGGAGTCGTTGGGTGGAGCATCGGAAATGGTTGGCTGGTTAGTGTGCCCCTAGCGAGCCCGTGCTTTTCATTTCCCTTTCCCCTACAGAGAACGTAGTATTCGTGGATGACGGAGAGTGAAGGAATGACTGGAGTTGATGAAGATGACTTGGAATGGACGGGCTTCAGAAGATTCCCAGTGCGGGAGGCCAGACGAAGCACGAGCGCGGCTACCATGACTGTAAATCCGCTGACGAATCTCTCTCCTAGACCCTGCTATGCCCTGTGATGTTCAGCGCCATCGGCGAGAAGACGTTGTATGTGTTTGCAGTGAGCAATGTCATTACGATCCCGATGGTCTGGGCGTTGTACCCGGAGAGTAACCAGCGGACCTTGGAGGATATGGATCTGTTGTTCGCGGCGGACTCTCCCTGGGTGTGGGATGCTGAGAAGACGTTTGCGAGGTTGAAGGCGGAGAATCCGGGATACGTTGAGACTACGGCCAGGAAGGGGAGTTTGGTGGTGGAGCATGTGAATGTATAGCACGGCAGGATGGGATCTAGCTACTAGTTTAGCGCTATTTAGACGAGACCCTAGTTCGATCGTCGCTGAGTGGTGTGAATCTCTTAATCTGCCTTAATTTCTACGTACTTCCAGGCTAGCTAACCTGATTGAACCGATAAGGTAAACATAAACCATCTACCTAGTACCTTACTGTACTACGTAGTAGGTAAGGTACTTGGCAGTGCATACCGGATAACCTTCCGAACCGAAGAGAAGACAGCCCGCAATGATTGGTCAATTCCACAGCAACCCCGACCTCATCTCCATACCTACCGCTCAACAACAACAACCTCCTCCTCAAATCATCTTAACTACTTATACCGCCTCCTCTTCGATCAAAAGTCACTAAACCCTCACTCAATCAAATTCTTTCACAGTTGCAAGCCTCCAACTCAGCCACCCTCCACACAACCAAGGTAACTCACCACCGTGACTTCCAGCAACACGAACCAGCTGACTAATCCCCACCCTCCAAAGGACCCTTCCATCCAAAGCAACACAGACACAGCCTACAAAGTCACAAACAAAAAGACCAGAAGCTAGTCTGCTGCGCTCAACACACCCCAACTTACAGACCAGAAGACATTCCAAACTACAAACACCCAACCCAGCAAATCCCACTCACCTACTCACCACAACATACACACACCTATCACCCGCAATACATAAGTTACTACAACCACGCAAGATGCCCACCCCAAAACCCACCCCAAAAACCACCAAAGCACCCAATGCCAATGCCAAGGCCCAAACCCAACCCCCATCCCTAACCCCCACCACCACTACCACCACTACCACTTCCAATTCCACCCGAAGCAAAACCCTGCACCGCCTCCACACCCACCCAACCCTCCCCCC
>WOUI01000605.1:0-14104 GCA_012184565.1 Aspergillus floridensis | reverse complement strand
GGGGAAGGAGGGGGGAAGGAGGGGGAAAGGAGGGGGGAAGGAGGGGAAGGAGGGGTCGTTGTCGAGTGCGACTCTTGCGTCTGGCTGGTGGTGCTGGGTATGGGTATGAGTGTGGGTTATGAGTATAGGCCTGGGTATGGGCGTGGGCGGGGACATGGATACCAGCATTACTCGGAGGTGGGGAAGGGCCGAAGGAGGTGGTCGGGTCGGAGCCGAGGGACAGATTGGGCGGAGTTGATGGGGAGTGAGAGATGATGCTTGAGATAGATAGGTACTAGGTGGGAAGTTTTCATTGTATATATATTGGGGTTTGGAGGGGTCGTTGTATAGGTGTTGTTGGATATATTCTTCGTTTGGTTAGATGGTAGCGTGTAGTATTGTTGGGTTGTCCAAAGAGGCAACCAGGATTCGTATCCTTTAGCAGTATATATCGAGGTATGTTGGAGGTGAAGGAGTTAGTGTACTGATATTGCTCCTTGATGTGATGTGTGCACATGCTACCTTAAAGCTTTTACCTACTGTCCTACTGTCCTACTGTCCTACTGTCACTGTAGTCTAACTCGGGAATGAATGTGTGGTATTCCTTGTCCCTTCACTCCTTGATATAAGTCTTGAAGAGGCTCGCCAGCTCAAAAAAGCTGGCCTTGTAGAACCGCTCCTGGGTGGTCAGGTTGACATACTGTCATTCCCGTTAGCTTAACCCGACCTCGAAAACCAAGGACCGTAGGTTGGGTGCTCACCTGCAAGCCAAACTTGACCGTAAACCCGGCCGTCCACTCGAGGTTGTCGGCAATGGACCACGCCAGACACCCTACCAAATTGACCCCCTCCGCCACGGCGATCAACATGGCCTCCACGTATTCACGGTAGTACGCGGACCGGACCGGGTCGGACAGGATATCCTCGCGCTTGGACTTGTAGGCCTCGAAGGGCTCGGTCCAGCCGAACTCGGTGATGACGATGCCGTTGGCCGGCTGCCACGTGCGCTGGATGTAGTGCAGAAACGCGGGGAGCCACTCCGTGGCCTTGTGCAGCCACCGGGTGTTGGGGTCGGAGGCCGCACCGATCAGCCACCCGCCCTCGCTTGCCGGTAAGGTGTAGGTCGAGTTGTAGCACTGCGGGTAGAGGCTGTTGCTCGGGTCGGCGAGGCAGCCCTCAATCCCGGCGTCGGGCGCCATGTAGTAGGCCGCGGTGTAGGCGTCGTGCGCGAAGTAGTCGCTCGCGCCCTGGATGAGGCTCTTCTCGGTCGCGGTGAACTCGGGCAGGAAGCTGGATGTAAAATTCTTGAGGCGGGTTGGGTAGTCGCCTAAGAATAGGGGGTCGGCGAACCATCCTTCGTTGAAGGCCCAGGCTCGTTCGACGGCTTCGGCGTCCGCGCTGGAGTTCGTTCGGGGTAGTTTGTACCCGCCATTGTTCTTGACGCTGATCGGGGCGGTGATGTTTAGGGACCGTGCGAGGTTGTAGGTCTTGCCGGCAGCCAGGAGCATGTAGTGTCCGCACCAGAACTTTTGTTGGTGGGCGGGGATGGTTGTTGTTGTGGTGGTGGTGAAGTAGCCGTCCGGCACGGGGTACTCGCCGCAGAAGGAGATGGGCTCGTTGAACGTGTACCACTGCGCTACTTTGCTGCCCCATCGGGTTAGCAGTACGCGAGCGTATGCGAGGTAGTCGTCGACGATTTTCTCGGAGGTCCATCCGCCGTATGAGAGCTGCAGGAAGAGTGGCAAGTCCCAGTGGTAGAGGGTGACCTGCGGTTGCACCCCGTATTCCAAGCAGGTGTCGATCACGTCGTCGTAGTGCTGGAGACCAGCTTCGTTGATCGGGCCATTGCCGAAAGGAAAGATCCGGGACCAGGAGATGGAGAAGGAATAGGCTTTGACGCCCATGGCGGCAATGCGTTGGATGTCTGGGCATCGTGGTTAGATCTGGGTTCTCCCGAGAGGATATGAAGATAACATGCGGGGAGGTAAGTACCCTCTTTGTAGGTGTAGTACTGGTTAATCGCGACATCCCCGGTTTGGTTATCAGCTACACTCATTGCTCGATGCGTGAAGGCATCCCATATGCTGGGGCCACGGCCGTCGGCTTTGACAGCCCCCTCGACCTGGTACGAGGCACTGGTGACGCCCCACCAGAATCCCTTGGGGAAGGACCAGCTATCATTCTTCCCCTGGGCGGGAATCTGGGCGCCGGTCAGGTAGGAGGGATAGTATAACTGGGGCGGTGGGATCAGTTGAGAGCTTGGGATTGGAGTGGGCTCCACGGTTGTATTGACCGCTGCGGTCTCCACGGGACCGATGTAGATGTTCCATAGGTCTATGGTATATGAGCTGAGGTCCCTACGGAGCGCCCCATTAGGGAAGAAGCTGACCTTCGACAGTGAGGTTAAGGCTGGTGACTAGAGGCGCTGAGCTGGTGGTTGGAGTACCATTGCTCGCGTCTATAGCTGCAACCTGGTGAATGGCGAGCAGCGCGGTGAGGAAGGGTACGCGCATGATGCTGATGATGATGGTCAAAGTCTATCAACTGCTCAGATGCTCACAATTCAAGTCTGTCCATGCTGAGGCCGGCCTTTTAATGCTAAGGTTTGCCATCATTTAGCCAAAACAGAGATCAATTGCAGGCATTGCTGCTGCAGTCTGCAGTCATGAAAGTGGTGGAACCATTCAAGTCCGGAGATCTGCATCTACCAGGAGACGGGATAAATATCCCGCTGCAGAGAAGAGGTCCATATTGCGTTGCACTATTCCCTCCTATTGATCCGGTTAATCATCGTGACTGGGATTGCTGAAATCCCCCCTCATTGTCTGTTCTGTAGATGCGGGGTTGGGAAAAATGACAATGTTTGTGAGGAAGTTGAAGAGGGGAAGAAAGGGAAGGGAAAGCCTTCCACTCATCCACTACCACTACCACTACCACTACCACTACCACTACCACATCCACATCCACTTCCACTTCCACACTCAACCTCCGCCTTATCCCCAGATCGACTTCGTTATTGAGTCTAGATCTTAAGTTTGTCTCATGTCAACTTATTACCCTTTCACAAGAGAGGCACCATTTCCATTCATTGATTCTATAATTCTATTCGTCTACAACGTATCTAGAACCATTTACAATCACCAGTCGGGAGCTGCAACAACACCGAGCACGACATACACTAACCCCGACAACCCCGACAAAGCACAATCCCCTATACTGGGTATGACGGAGTATTCAAGTTGGGAAGGACCCGTGATGTCGCATGATTCAGCTCCCCTTGGCGTTCAAAGGATGCAACAAACCCATTCCATGGTTCTCGCCCGATGGCCGCAGATGATGACTTCATGATGCTCGACGTCAATTGAACCGCATCGCATCATCCGCCACCACACACCATGGCAGCTCAGGGTTTCTCATCTTTAACCTTGGAAATGCTCACCACTCCTCGAATCGGAACAGCACTCGCCTATTTCCGTCGCATCGGCATGTCGGACTCCGACTTACCCATCTCACGCCCCGCACTGTCACATCGGGGAGCTTTGAGTTTGGGTTTGCTGATCAATAGGCTCTCGGAGGGCCCATTACTCTTTCCTGCTTCTTGTACATCCGGTTATGTCCGTTATCAGACTTTAGGGGGTGAATATAATCTGATGATGTATGTTCCAATGCGTCGGTCCAGACTCTACCCCTGGTGCTCCCCATATATCCTTTTGAATGCGCAGCTTGATCTTCGTTTGCAATCAGGTCAATGACCAGGCTCTTGCTTACCATAAATCATGGACAGAGAGCATAATATCGGCTCCGGACGCAATCTAAACGTTCAGCACGAGGATAACCCCTCGCAGACTTCTTTGTCTCCGTCCGAGTCAATCTCGCACTCCGGGTCCAGCCATCATGAAGACCAATCCACCCTTGCCAGCGAACACGTCGCTGGGAGTCAAAAGAGGCTCACTCTCGACAGGAGATTAACTGACGATGATATTGCGCGCGTGCTGTCCAAGAGACAAACCCATAGGTCAGGATCTGAATCCGGGGTTGGTGCAGATGATACCGCTCAAATCGCGAAACTGGTGTCCCAGATGTTTGGCCACGAGAGGAAGGCCAACTCAGAAGAGGAAAAGACGAGGCATCTCGGCGTAGTGTGGAAGAAGCTCACGGTTAAAGGCGTGGGACTAGGCGCTGCCATTCAACCTACGAATGCAGACATCTTTCTTGCCGTACCTCGGTTGATCAAGAACTTTTTCACTCGTCGCAAGCATCATGGTTCAGGGAATGCGTTGCGTACTATTCTTGACGACTTCACAGTGAGTGATAGCATTGCACCTTATTCCCGTAAGAATGATTCTGACTTTTGTGTCTCCTACAAGGGTTGCGTGCGGCCTGGAGAGATGCTTCTCGTGCTGGGTCGCCCCGGGTCAGGCTGCTCAACCTTTTTGAAAGTGATAGGAAATCAGAGGTCCGGCTACAAGAGTGTCGAAGGCGATGTACTGTATGGAGGCACTGATTCTGAGATAATGGCCGATAAATATCGCTCAGAAGGTATTCAATTTTTGTTTTTGGTTTCTGGCATTGTTAATCCAGTACTGACGTCCGTAGTGCTCTATAACCCCGAAGATGATCTTCATTATGCCACGCTTACAGTCCGAGATACACTCATGTTCGCGCTGAAAAGCAGGACACCGGGTCAGGAGTCGCGACTTCCGGGAGAAACCAGGAAGCAGTATCAGGAAACCTTCCTGTCCACAATTGCCAAGTTGTTCTGGATTGAACATGCGCTCGGCACAAAGGTTGGAAATGAACTAATCCGTGGTATTTCCGGAGGAGAAAAGAAGCGTGTTTCCATCGGCGAAGCGTTGGTCACCAAGGCTAGCACACAATGCTGGGACAATTCGACGAAAGGCCTGGACGCAAGCACGGCCCTGGAGTATGTCCAGAGCCTAAGGAGCTCAACAGACATGTCCCATGCATCCACCCTTGTGGCACTGTATCAGGCGTCGGAAAACCTTTACAACCTATTCGACAAGGTGATGTTGATCGAGGACGGAAAATGTGCATACTACGGACGCACAGAAAATGCAAAAGCCTACTTCGAGAGCTTGGGATTTGAGTGCCCTCCTCGATGGACAACCCCGGATTTTCTGACCTCGGTCAGCGATCCCTTCGCAAGGCGTGTCAAGCAAGGGTGGGAGGATCGCATTCCTCGGTCAGGGGAGGATTTCCAAAGAGCATATCGACACAGTGACATCTCTAAAGCTGCTCAGAAAGACATCGAGGATTTTGAGCAGGAGGTAGAGGTCCATAGAGAGGAACAAGAGGTTGCCAGGGAAAAGCTCAAGAAGAATTACACAGTATCCTTTTATAAACAAATTATCATATTGACCCAGCGACAGTTTCTCATCATGTATGGTGATAAGCAGACATTGATCGGCAAATGGGCCATGCTTACTTTCCAAGCATTGATCATTGGAAGCCTGTTTTATGACCTTCCCCAGACCAGGTTTGTCCGCACTTGTGCCAGCCATTGTGGACTCTCTAATCAGTACGCAGTGCCGGTGTTTTCACACGAGGAGGTGTATTGTTCTTTGTCCTTTTATTCAATGCACTTCTCGCCCTGGCTGAACTTACGGCTTTCTTTTCGAGTCGGCCTATTATGCTGAAGCACAAGACTTTGTGAGTGTTGTATCAAAAAGGTAGGAACCGATACTAATTCCCAAAGTTCCTTTTATCGCCCTTCAGCATTTGCTCTGGCTCAGGTCGTTGTTGATGTGCCTATCATTTTCATCCAAGTAACTCTTTTCGAGTTGGTGGTATATTTGTACGCCTTCTTTAGCCTGTTTAGCGCAATAGTAGCTGACCATCATGCGCAGCATGTCGAACCTTCAGAGGACAGCATCCCAGTTCTTTATTAACTTCCTGTTCATATTCACGCTTACCATGACGATGTATTCCTTGTTCCGAACCATCGGCGCCTTGACTGGCTCCCTTGATGTTTGTGAGTTAGATCTTAAGGGACTCTAGAGCCTGGACTAATAGCTCTAGCCACACGTCTTACCGGTGTCGTGATTCAGATTTTGATCGTATATACCGGTAATTGGAGTCCCGCCCTTCGCATCGATTCTCATATAACAACTGACCAATTCAGGTTATCTCATCCCTCCATGGAAGATGCATCCTTGGTTCAAATGGTTGATTTGGGTCAATCCAGTACAATACGCCTTTGAGGCAATCATGTCGAACGAGTTTTACAATCTCAGCCTACAATGCGTTCCACCAGCTATTTTCCCAGATGGTCCGACTGCACAGACAGGCCATCAAGTGTGCGCCATACAGGGAAGCACCCCTAATCAGCTGGTCGTTCAGGGATCTAGATATATAGAAGAAGCCTTCACATACAGTCGATCTCATCTCTGGCGTAACTTTGGGATTATCATCGGCTGGTTCATACTCTTCGTCATCCTGACCATGCTAGGCATGGAACTCCAGAAACCCAACAAGGGAGGCAGCACGGTTACCATCTTCAAGCGGGGCGAGGCACCCAAAGCTGTCGAGGATGCGGTGAAATACAAGGAGCTTCCGGGTGATATCGAATCTGGAAGCAGCAATAGCCTCCAAGAAAAGAACTCGGACGAATCAAAGAAACAGGTTCAGGGTATCGCGAAAAGTACTTCTATCTTCACGTGGCAAAATGTGAATTATACAATCCCGTACAAAGGTGACCAGAAGAAGCTCCTCCAAGACGTCCAGGGATACGTTAAGCCAGGTCGTCTCACAGCTCTCATGGGTGCGTCAGGTGCAGGGTTAGTCTATGAATCAACTATCTCGGTCGACATTCTGACTTACCATCGTTTCAGGAAAACAACCCTTTTGAATACCCTAGCGCAGCGTGTCAACTTTGGTATTGTCACTGGTACATTTCTTGTTGATGGCAAGTAAGTATCTTCATCTTAGCAGTCCTTCCGCTGTTGCTGAGTTCTCCAGGCCGCTTCCAAAGAGTTTTCAAAGAGCCACTGGCTTTGCTGAGCAAATGGACATCCATGAACCTACAGCTACTGTGAGAGAATCACTCCGATTCTCGGCCCGTCTTCGTCAATCAAGCGACGTTTCGATCCAGGAAAAATATGATTATTGCGAGAAAATCATTGATCTGCTGGAAATGAGAGGCATAGCAGGAGCAACAGTCGGGGCCGGTGGCGCTGGGCTGAACCCAGAGCAACGTAAGCGATTGACTATTGCGGTTGAGTTAGCAAGCAAGCCACAACTGTTACTCTTCCTTGATGAGCCGACTTCTGGGCTGGACTCACTGGCCGCTTACAATATTGTACGCTTTCTCCGACGACTTGCCGATGCTGGTCAAGCGATTCTCTGCACGATCCATCAGCCGTCTGCTGTTTTGTTCGAAGAGTTCGACGATTTGCTTTTGCTACAAGCTGGAGGAAGGGTCGTTTACAACGCTGAGCTGGGCTCAGATTCCAGGACGCTCATTGACTATTTCGAAAGCAATGGCGCCAGGAAGTGTGCCTCGCACGAGAACCCTGCCGAGGTATTTGCAACCCTCATATCACATCGACCTGTTTCGCTGACTGAAGTAGTACATGCTCGACGCCATTGGTGCTGGGAACCCTGAGTACAAAGGACAAGACTGGGGCGATGTCTGGGCCAATTCAGAAGAACACAGAAAACTCTCAGAGACCATCGAGAAGATAACCCGAGAACGTCGGGACAAGGAAGGAGGAGAACGAACAGACGATGACCGCGAGTTTGCGATGCCCGTCTGGGTGCAAATTGTGGCGGTCACCAAACGATCCTTCGTTGCCTACTGGCGGACGCCGCAATACGTTCTGGTAGGTGGTGTTCGAACTGCTATCAGCCATCAGTCTTAACAAGCTCGCAGGGTAAATTCATCCTTCACATTTTCACCGGATTGTTCAATACCTTCACCTTCTGGCACCTAGGCAACAGCCAAATCGACATGCAATCCCGTTTATTCTCCATCTTCATGACCCTCACCATCTGCCCGCCTCTGATCCAGCAACTCCAGCCCCGATACCTCCATTTCCGCGATCTCTACCAGTCTCGGGAGGCCGGTTCTAAGATTTATTCCTGGACAGCTTTCGTGACCAGCGCCATTCTCCCCGAATTGCCGTATTCAATCGTCGCAGGCTCACTCTACTTCAACTGCTGGCAAGCAAACCCTCTCTCTTCACCATCTCCACCCGTCCACGCAAACTAATAGACACCACCACAGGTACTGGGGCGTCTGGTTCCCGCGCGACTCGTTCAGCTCTGGCTACGTCTGGATGATGCTCATGCTCTTCGAGGCCTTCTACATTGGCTTCGGCCAGTTCATCGCCGCCTTCGCGCCCAACGAGCTCTTCGCCTCCCTCCTCGTGCCCACGTTCTTCACCTTCGTCGTCTCCTTCTGCGGCGTCGTCGTCCCCTACAACGCGCTCATCCACTTCTGGCGCTCCTGGATGTACTGGCTCACGCCCTTCCACTACCTCCTCGAGGGACTCCTGGGCGTGGTCACCCACAACGTCCCCGTCCGCTGCGTCTCCCGCGAAGAATCGCTGTTCAGTCCGCCCCCCGGCTCCACCTGTCAGGAGTACGCGAGTGCATACGCCTCGCAAGCCGGCGGGTACGTCCAAGACGCGGCCAACGGACTCTGTGCCTTCTGTCAATACGCCGATGGCGATGTCTTTGTATGTCCCTCTCTCCATGCCTCTCCCTCTGCACCGGCATGAAAACTAACGTACATCCTTTCTCCGTGCCATCCCAGGCCGCGAGTTTCAACGTCTTCTACTCGCATAAATGGCGAGATTATGTAAGTCTATCTGTTTCCCGGCTGCTGGTCAATCTTGCTGGGCTGTTTCCCATTGGTCTCAGGTCGACATGAAGCTGATAGCCCAAAACAGGGGATCTTCTGGGCCTACGTGGTGTTCAACTTCATGGCGGTCTTCTTCTTTTCCTGGCTGTATCTGCATGGCATCGGTGATATCAGGAAGTGGTTTAGTAAGCGGAAGGCGAAGAACGCGAACGCGCCGCAGGAGAAGAGGGGGGATCAGTGAGTGGGTGGGCTGTTGGAGATGCAAACTGGCATGCGCAGACATATGCTGCGGAGAGGCAGGGTCCCTCGGGAGTTGAGTTGAGTGAACATTCTACCGTCATCATAGATGCGATTTGCTTTTTTATGTGGCAAAGTCAGCGACTCAAATTGGGAACTGTCACGAACACCGAAAGTGCTAGTATAGACTGTGAATGAGATTCCAATCTCAAGGATGATGTATATAAAAACGTATGTACAGGAGAATCAACACACACAACAGAGACAATCCTCAAGCAGACAATCATTCATTGGGCATAGGATGGCTTCTTTTTCTCCCCCCTTCATCCTGTTATAACCTATACTCGTGGGGAAGTCGTGGGTCTACTATTGCTTCTCCCCGAAGTTAAGATCGGACACATTTTCAATGATGATTGAGGTAGATAGATAGATAGAGGGTTGTATATAGTGACTTGAGTCAGTGATGAGAATATACCCGGTTGTACCTTCATTTTCTGGATGACGAGAGTAAATTTGTCTTCTCAGGAGGACATAATTTTCGAGACGTCCCACTCGACGGGATGAGAAAAGTGCCCAAGGCAAGCTAGTTGCCTCGGACACCCATTAAGCCGTCTCTGAGCAGGAGGGTGGCGGCGTCGGTGCGGAAGTCCCGGAGGCTGCACCCGTGGGGTTAGAGGGGATACCACCACCGGATTGTTGCGGGGTGGTCCATAGGCTGGAGGAGCCGGTGGAGTGCTGGGCTGATGTGCTGCCGGCACCGGTAATTACGGTTGGCGAGGACAATGGTACAGGTACGCCAGAGCTAGGGACATTGCCCTCTGGGGCGTCGTGTCCGACGGCGGATGGCGCAGCTGTCGCCGTATGATTGCCGTTCATCAAGCGAGGGCGTTTAGCATGAGGGCCCGTTTCAGGGCTGCGAGTCACGGAATCCTGGTGTTGCTGTGATTGTTGTTGTTGTTGCTGCTGCTGCGGGTATGATGATACGGGTGCGGCGCTAGGAATAGGGGCGGGATTCGTTGGGGAAGGATCGGGACTCAAGGCCGAGGCGCCCGTCGGAGGGTGTAGCATTCTGCTTGCTGTTCTGTCATCGCCTGCTGTGGCCGTCGCACTGCGCTGCTGTCTTGTTTCTGTGCTAGAAGGCGCTATCTGAGGGAGGTCATCCTGATGTTGCTGCTGCAGAAGGGAGGCTGTGTAGCCTACGCCCACGCGACCCATTCCCTTATCATGCATCACAACTCGCTTCCATTTCGCAACAACACTGTCATAATCCCATCTCGATGCGGTAGGGGAGATCTGGCTCTGATGCGTGTCCAACTCCTTGGCGACATCCCGCGGAAGAGGCAAGGTGTCAGGCGGGAAGAGTGCAAACTCTCGCGGCCATTGGCAGGAACCGAGTCGTTCGACCTGGGCGCGGAGTTGGTTGGCTTCCTGTTGGACACGGGCGAGCTGGTCGTCCAAAGACTTGCGCTTGTCCATTTCGCGAGCGAAAGCGCGCGTGATCTCGAGTTGCCAAGCATCTTTGCGCATTTCCTGGGACAAAGAGGCCCAGTGCTTGAAGGCGAGTTCAAGATGACGGAGGCTAAGGTCTTCGTGTTGTTGGGCGCTGCGGCTGATCATACTGGAGTCGAGCCCGTAGGTCGATGGGCGGCCGGAATGAGGGTGAGAACCGGACTCGGCGGAAGAGAGTTGGTCGGACTGCCATTGTTCAATTTTCGCGCGGAGAGCTTGTCGGACAATCTCGAGGTGCTCGACTCCCGGAGGTTGGAGGGGGAAAGACGTAGGCGATGGGAAAGGGTTGGTTGCGAACAGGCTGGGCGGAGGGGGTAGAAGCTGCAGACAGAGGGAGGGAAAGGTTTGCGATTGGATGTCAAATTCAAATGGAGAGAGTCGGGGGCGCATTCGAGAGCTGGAGGGATGAAGAATGTCAGATCGTTGATCAAAACGCGCAAAGGGCCAGATGGGAGGTGGTCATACGTTGCAGCCTTGATATTATCTAGCACCTCGCGCAAAGCCAATTCCAGCGCCCGCATGGTGTCCGGATTACTCGAATTGTGTCTATCCGTGAAGGTGAAGGATCCGGTTCGAGACTGCGAAGGCGCAATGCGCGAATGGGCGGAGGTGCCCTCCTGCGCCTGGCTCGGATTCGGGATGTCGTTGATGACTCCGGTCGCATGCCACGTAGGAGTGTTGAACATCATCCTATACGCGCCGTCGCGAGGCTTCGCGCCCGAGTCGCCCGAGCTGAATAGGTCTTGTTGACGTTTGCCAGGTGTTCGCTCGGGGGTGTCGCGTCTGCCGGACGAGGTGCGGGCCTGGCGTCGCGTGATCTCACTTCGGATGCGTCGAATCTCTTCGACATCGTGGATGCCATCGGGCTTCTTCTTGAACATGAATTGATCGAGGTGGCGTCCGAGGGAGGATGAGGTGAATGCCTGGTGGCAGTATTTGCATTGCCGATCTTTGAGGGCTGGGTTCTTCGCGGAGCTCGACGGGTTGTGATCGTCTGCTCCGACGGACCCCTCGGGGGTGTTGGTGGGACGCGACGAGGCGCTTTCTTCCATGGCTGACGAACGAAGTTGCCTGAGTTTGACGGTAAGGAAAATTGATTGAAAGAAGTGGCGAATGGTGAGGGTTTGGAGAGACGCGTGCGCTAGGAGGGTTACTGGAAGATGGCGTGGGCTGGGAAGGTATAGCTCAATGCATGCATGACACAAACCAAATGGAGCGAATGAAAGTCAAGCGAGAGGGTTGGAATTATGGAGATGGAATTGAAAATGGCATGCGACGAGATGCGAGGTGATGCTGGTTGAAAGAGGGGAGAAGCGATGAGAAAGAGGAAAGGAGAAACACACGAGGGAGGAGAAGAGGAGGGAGAGAGAGAGAGGAAGAGAAGAGAGAGAGAGAAGAAGGGAAAGGAAAGGAACGTGACGATGGATGAAGAAGCGCCAAGCCGAGACAGTAAGTGAGTGGGGTTTGGGTCTACTGGGTGGTCTTTCCGCTTGCTTTACTTGCTTTGCTTGCTTTGCTTTTGCTTGTCTTGCTTGTTGCTACGCTACTTGCTACTTGCTACTTGCTACTTGCTACGGATACTCTACACATTCTTCTTCGCGCAGGCACTTGAAGGCTATCTTAAGTACCCGTCATTGTTACTGTGTTACTGTCTGCCTCAGAACAATCTCTTGGTGATTTTCAAGCTTGGTTATTGTTCGAGGCTGTCAACCAGGCCAGTCTCGAATTGACTAATCATCTTTTACCTCACTGACTTAACTACTGTGTATACTAGTATAGTAGGTAGTTAGTAGTTATATCATGCCTTTCTCTCTCTCTCTCTCTCTCTCTCTCTCTCTCTTCTCTATTTATATTCCTCTCTAAACACCATCACCCGCTCAATTTCCTCCCCATCACCAGAATCCTCCACCCAAGCCCTCCATAATCCTCCGCAATTGAAATCGAACACCACCTTTCCCCGCTGGAGCTTGGTTCTGTCTTTATCATCACCATGATCCATGACCAGGGGACCCTCCAACTCAGCCTCTATACCAATAATACCCCCCTGACCTTCGCCCGTTGAGCCCCATCGATCCCCTGCCGAACGCTGCAACTCGCCGCCGGGCCCAGCAACCGCACTGACAGCCTCAGCCAGCGAGGGTTTGGGGGTTGAGAACCGGGACATGGCGCAAGCCGTCCGCGCCGCCGCCGTGCGAAGGAAGGAATCCCCATTGCCCGTCCCCGACACCGCAACCGCACGTTTCTTCGAGTTCCCCTTCTGCGCAGGAGTCGGCTTCAGCGGGTGCGCAATCAGCCATTCCTTCTCCGACTTTTGTACAGTATCATCACCATCGTAATCCCGTCGAGCCAACCCATCCTCCTCTCCCCACAAAGCCTCAAACATCCTATCAGCCCCATTCTTGAAAAACCCCGGCAAACAATCTCCCAGAGTCAGATCCCATACCCCCTTGTCCCCGTCCCCCTTCTCGCCATCCACCAGACCACCACACCCCATCCCCATCCCCTCAACCCCGTCCTCTTCCCACGCCTCAGCCCAAAACCCCGCCCCCAGCGTCGGCGTATCCCCGATCCTCCCCGGCAACTTATTCGTCAACCCGCCCGTACTCGTAGCAACCGCCAACCCGCCTCCGCGATCCAGACAAACGCACCCCACCGTCCCCTGACTCATCGTGATAGTCTCGCCCTCACCCCGCAACCCCCGCAGATGCTCCTCCCACCGCCGCTGCGTGAAGAACCACTCATCGGGCATGAACTCCAGTCCCCACTGCCGGGCCAGCACATCCTCCACATAAGGCGCCACCAGCTGCGAGTGCATACTACCCCCATCACCAGCACCCTGCTGCCCCCGCCCCTCCCGTTCCAGCACCTCCCTCGCCAACCGAATCGGATGCCTCACATTCCGCAACCCCATCACGCCGACGCCGCGCTTGACCACCGATTCCGAGGAAAGGGGATGCCTCGGGTCCACCGAGGTGACCATGAGCGAGGCCTCCATCTCGATGGTGCCGGCGGCCGTGAAGACGCTGCCGCGGCCGCAGTTGAAGAGCGGGTCGTCCTCCATCAGGGAGACGGCGTGGACGGCGGCGTCGAGGGCCGAGGCGCCCTCCTCCAACAGGGCGCGGGTGGAGCGCAGGTAGCGCAGGAGGGAGGCGTGGTATTGCGCATAGAGGTCGGGCGGGAGGGTAGCGCGGTGGATGGCGCCGGCGCCGCCGTGGAGGATGAGGGTTGGTTTGAAGAGAGGGGGGAGGGGGGAGGTCATTGTTATAGTTGGTGGTTGGTTTCGCTGATGAGGGTGGATGGTTGATGGTTGATGATTGATGGTTTCGTATACTGGGTACAGGTAGGATCTGTGGAGAACAAAGATTCAGGCTGGTGGTGAGCAAGCTTGGGGAGTTATGAGTTCGATTGAAAGAGGCGCTGAGAGGGAAGGGACAAAGATTGGCCTTTGTTGGAGAGGGGGGGGGGGGGGGGGGGGGGGTGGTGGATTGTCGCGCGGGGCTTATCGGCGGGCCCTGCCCGCCCTTTGCCTGGTTGGGGGGGGGGATCTGCACACCC